>OOIL02000104.1:1543957-1561382 GCA_900332095.2 Cuscuta campestris
AGATGCAGACTCGCCCGTAGAGATCGTGGATCGCAACGATGGTTCAATCGTGTTGCGTATCCATGACACTATAAGCGAATGATTGGTCCACCAATCATCCAAGTCGTCTGAGTCTGGATCCGGCTGCGTTATTGATCGATCAACAAATCCAAATTTCTTGCGAGCCCGTAAGGCAAGGCGCAAGGATTTGGACCATTCGTCATATTTTGGTCCCTTAAGAACAACCTGGGTTAAAAGCATACCCGGATTGTCGCTGGGTGAGAGATCATATGGCGATATGCGACGACGTCTTTGCACCATGTCGTCATCGTTCTCGTCCACATGATTCTTCGGTGATGCTTTCAGATCCTTTGGGGTTGCCTCGCCTGCCATGCTTGCTGTTCGCCGGAGGGAGATCGTTCACCGTCAAAGGAAAAAAAAACGAAGTAGTTCGTATGATGCTGGATGGTAACGTGCGGCTGTAGCACACGAAGGAATAGGTATTTTAAGTTTGCTCTGATACCATGTTACGTAGTAGTGTTTCTGGGCTGAAAAACTATTGTATTCTCTCTTGGTTATTTACAATACAATGGGGAGTATATATATACAGCAAGGTTTTCCTAATAGGATTAGGAATTCTAAATAAAAGGAAGCTACCATATACAAGTCTAATACAAATCAAAGACTAATATTCTAATATTCCTTTTCCTTCTCTAACAAAATGCATTACCATAGTTTTAATGGTACAATATAAAATAACAAAAAGTAAAATAAAAAGAAATTAAAAACAATGCAGCAATGTGCACCCATAATGAACAAATTATGCCACAATGTTGTCAATGTGAAAAAATGTCAACTAGGTAATAGAAAAAATAAAAAAAGAGAAAATTAAAGCATCAATGCACACCCCAAACAAATACATCACCACAAGAGCAGTCAAGCGGTGATCCAAAAATTTAACGTATGAGTGTGAGCATGTAGATTTTTATAACGCTGCCTTGATATGTTTCAATATGGAATGTAACCAATTTATTAAGTTCATGAAATGAGAACCTGACAAAAGCTGTTGTGATCAATTAAATTGTAGTATGTGAACAATAACGAGCAACACCAATTTAAAATAATGCAATATGGGAATATAGTAGGCTTAACCAATAAAATAAAGATTAGTATGTATTAACATTAATCACAACAACCCCGTCTGAATAGGCAAAAATACAGTAACCTAAGCATAAATCAGACTAACCAACTTAAATTTGCACTAAGAGAAACCTGAAAGTGCAGTTTGCAAAAGCTAAAACTAATATATAAATAATTAAACTCAATAAGAACATACATGTGTAGAGAGCATTTGAGAATTTGATATGACAAAAAATAAATAAAAAATGCAGTAGGCCTGCTTTAGTGCACCAAAACATTAAAAAAATCATAATTACTAAAACAAAGCCTCACGATATTGGCAACACAATGAACTAACAGTGCATTACCTTGAATATGCATATGCACAGATTTTAAGTATTATAATACATAAAGCACTATGATTAAACAAGTGTAAAAAATTCATAAGGAAATAAATAGAACTCAAACATTATAAAACATAAAGGAGCAACCAAATGATTCATTCTACAATTATATGTATTATGATTAATTCACCATAAAACTACATTTCCTTGTTTGAAAAATCTGATCATCGCCACAATCAGTCAATGAAAATACATATGGAATTGTACCTAAAATATAAGGGCTGGAATTGTTGGTTCTGTTGCAAACTCGACCCAATGCCTGCCTAGCTGTAGTAGCCATTTTCTCTCACTCTCATGAGAGAGGAGAGTGTGTTTTGTTTGCATGAATATTAAACTCACATTTTTTGTTTTACTTGGAATTGACTTTTTGCTTTATTTTACTCTGTAATGCATTCCTCATTTAGGTTGGTATCTAATTATATCCCTTTCATATCTCAGGGCCCGTTTGGTGTGGTTTGGAGATATGATATGGATTTCAAAATTTGAGAGAAATGATAAGGGTTTTGAAATCTGAATGAAAAGTGTTTGGAGAAAAATTGAATAGAATCAAATCTCAATCTTTTGTGTTTGGAGAGTTTAAACTCTGTATTTTCTGATTAATAATCCGTATAAAATAATTTGAAGAGATACTAATTTTTTTTCATTTTATGCCAGTATTACTTTTTGGGCAGAAGGTATTGAGGAAGAGATAAATATTTAACTTCTTATGCCAAACTATGTTACAATCAATCTTAGTTTCGTGATCCGAGGCAGGATCTTTAAAGCACATTTATCCTTGAGTTCACTGGCCATCTTTTAGTGTTTTTAGATTTAAATGGAAGATATTACAAAGTACAAACAAATACGTCCAAGAAATTCATTAATAGATTAATATTCCCTCCTCCGTCTCAAAACTAGAACCCCGTTTCGAAATACGAAGCAAAAAGTATTTCTTTTATGTATATTTTATTTGAAAAATGAAATAAAATTACAAAATAAATTTATATATTTAAAATTACATCAAAATAGGTGTTAGAGTGCATCCCACATCAAAAGTCCAAGAGTAAAATAATCAGTATATAAGCTCTTGAGTTGAACGAACTAATCGATTGGATTCAATCTTTTAATGTGGTTCAGTCCAAGTGTCTTATTGCTCAATCTAGTTGTCCATACTCAATCCTAAATTCTATCATGGTATCAGAGCAGGTTTTGGCCCACCCCGTTTGTCAAGGTGTCTGTCTAGACGTTCATTCCTAGCGGCCCAATAGTCTTTAGCCCAGTTGTCTGTATGAAGTATGTACCCAACGGCCTGTGGCCCGTTTAACACGATTGCTCGTCTAGAATTCCATACCCAGCGGCTCGTGGTCCTTTAGGTGTTGGCGCTAGGGGTGGACACGGTACCGGTACCGGAAACGGTACCGCCGGTTCCGGTACCGTTACCGTCGGCCGGTACGGTCCACCGGTTCCGGGAACCGGTACCGGTACCGCCCAATCCGGTACCGGTTCCGGTGCCCATTTTTCGGTACCGGCACCGGCGGTTCCGGTACCGTTACCGTTTTTTTTTTTTTTTTTTATTTCATTCTTTCCTTTATCAATTTCATTTTTAGATTTTTTTATTTCATCATTTCCTTTAACAATTACACATTTACAATTTTACATTTTAAAAATATAATAAAAAAGCAAAAAAAAAACAAAATTAGGGGTGGCCGAAACGGTACCGGAACCGGAACCGTCCCGGAACCGTACCGTGTCCACCCCTAGTTGGCGCTAAAAAAAAGTTAAGGGAATGGGAGTTCATTTGCAAGTGGTCAACCGGTTATATTCAAAATGACCCGGTTGTCCACTTGAGGGGGAGTGTTAGAGTGCATCCCACATCGGAAATCCAAGATTAAATAATCGGTATATAAGCTCTTGAGTTGAGCTAACTAATCGATTGGATTCAATCTTTTAATGTAGTTCAGCCCAGGTGTCTTATAGCTCAATCCAGTTATCACTACCTCATCCTAAATTCTATCAATAGGAATTTTATAGACGAGGAATTTCTTAATGAACTAGAACAGGTAGCACATCTTTACCAACGAGAAATTCTGTCTGATCTCCTGCACCAGGTTCGAGCTTCATTCTTCTTCAAGGTACTGTCATCAACACATTATCTTCAAACATGTTTTCAATTGATCGATTCAGTCTGAGTTTTGATTACTACTTGTTTAAATTTTATTCGATCTCCCTTTTGGGTTGTTGTAAGTTGTTTGACATTAACTTTGGATAACTCACATGAATTTATCAAACAAAACAAAGTTAACCAGTCAACATCTAACAGCATATGAAAGATGTTTTATAGCCCCCCAAGAGGTAATCGTATTTGTGATATTCTCAACAAGCCCATTATATTATCTCATTTTTCTGGTACTGATTTTTGTTGAGCAATCTTTTAGTGTTTTAAAATTTAAATAGAAGATATTACAAAGTACAGACAAATACGACCAAGATATTCATTAATAGATTAAAATTCCCTCCTCCTCCGTCCAAAAACTAGAACCCCGTTTCGAAATACGAAGCAAAAAGTAGTTCTTTTATGTATATGTTATTTGAAAATGGAATAAAATTACAAAATAAGATTTATATATTTAAAAGTTACATCAAAATAGAAATTTTATAGACAAGAATTTGTTAATGAACTAGAACAAGTAGCAGCACTTTACAGGCGAGGAATTTTGTCTGACCTCATACGCCAGGTTCACGCCTCATTCTTACTTAAGGTACTGTCATCAGTACTCAATCTTAAAACATGTTTTCGATTGATCGATTCGATTTGAATTTTGATTACTACTTGTATTAATTTTATTCAATCTCCCTTTTGGGTTGTTGTAAGTTGTTTGACATTGAATTTGGATAATTGGTATGAATTTGTCAAACAAAACAAAGTTAACCAGTCAACATCTAACAGTATGTGAAAGATGTTTTATAGTCCAAGAGGTGATCATATTAGTGATACTCTCAGCAAGCCTATTATATTCTCTTATTTCTCCGGTATTGATTTTTGCTCAGCCATCTTTTAGTGTTTTTAAATTTAAATAGAAGATATTACAAAGTACATACAAATGCGACCAAGATATTCATTAATAGATCAATATTTCGTCGTCCTCCGTCCCAAAACTAGAACCCCATTTCGAAATACAAAGGAAAAAGTAGTTCTTTTATGTATATGTTATTTGAAAATGGAAAAAATATAATTACAAAATAAGATTTATATATTTAAAAATTACATCAAAATAAGAACTTAATAGAAGAGGAATTTGTTAATGAACTTGAACAAGTAGCACCTCTATACCGATGAGGAATTTCGTCTGATCTCTTACACTAGGTCCACGCCTCATTCTTACTTAAGGTACTGTCATGAAAACACTATCTTCAAACATGTTTTCAATTGATCGATTCGATCTAAGTTTTGATTACTACTTGTATAAATTTTATTCAATCTCCCTTTGGGTTGTTGTAAGTTCTTTGACATTGAAATTGGATAATTTGTATGAATTTGTCAAGCAAAACAAAGTTAATAACCAGTCAACATCTACCCGCCGAATGAAACATGTTTAATACTCCATGAGGTGATGGTATTAGTGATATTCACAACAAGCCTATTTACATTCTCTCATTTCTCCATTACTGATTCTTGCTGCTATGATATTCACAGAATTTGTATTATTTGTACTCCATTTTGCTTGCTTCTCCTACGGGGTAATTTTTAATTTTTTTCCCTGACTGGCACCATATACTTTTGTAAATCTTTTGAACTTCTTTAGGTGAAAATTAATTTTAATTGTAATTACGTGAACTTCTCCTTTGGCTTGAGTGGTAGGAAGCCCACTCCCCAAGATTCATGAGAATGCTCACCCAGGTTTGATTCCAAACAAACGCGGAAGCATTGACTTTTTGTACACCATTAGATTGATAATAGTATGAACATACACAATCTTATAATAGAGTCAATAGTACTCAAAAAAAATGTAATCACATACACCCTCTCTGTTCATTAAAAAAAGCTCTACACTTACCTTATCGTCAATCTCAAAATAGGGAAAAAGACTAAAGTATGAGTAAAACATTGAAAATATATCAAAATATGACTTCCATGTTTTTATTCTCGAAATAGGAGTTAAAATGCATTTAAATTAACAAACATTGTCATGTACATTACCAAAAAGTGTAATAATGTACAGTGCCACATTATAACCACATTACTACAATGAAAAGTCATATTTAGAGAATAAACACAAAGAACTCCTTTTTTGGTAATTTTTTCTATGTTTAGTCTTATTTAGGGTTATTTCTACTCAAAATAAAGTTACATTTTCTATTTTAGGAATCTAAATCGTATATTTCTATTTTAGGAATCTAAATCGTATAATATTATTTCTATTTCCTCTTCATCAATTTCAACTTTTTAATAACAATACCAATTCCATTGTGCAATCACGGAGGAAGTATAACATTGTTGATGACTAAAAAAACAATACACTAATGTCTTTTATCCGCCTTTTTTACACACTAGCAACTATATCTAAACATTTAATTTTAATACAAATATGATTATACGACATAGTATTATTAAACTTGTTTCCCCTTGGCCAGCTCTCATGCCTCCTGGAGCGAACGGAGATTAGTCGAATGGACACGAACCGTAAAACAGACAGAGAAAGACCCACAATCTCAAGGTTTACACCAAAAGACTTGTTGTAAGACTTTAAAAGTTAAAACCCAACAAAACTTAAGCAAATATGTACACAAATTTTAAAAAAAAGAATCAAATTCTTCAGCGAATGGTTTATATGAATCAAATCAAAACTGTGGACTGTCAAACAGGCACCTCCTGATAGATGCAGTGAATTCACCCACTGGACCAGGGTGAAGAATAATCGCACATACTCCAAAACAAACAGCAATAGCAGAGACTGCAAACACAAGGGGACGGCGAGTAGCAAGAAGCTTTTCAAATAAAAGGCTACAAGACTGCCGCTCTTTGTTGAGATTCACACTCGCAGTGATGTTTAACAATGGATCGGTAGAGCTATTATTATAATCTGGAAATGTCAATCTTGATTCTGTATTGCAAACGTTGTTTTCCACACCCTGCATTGTAAAGATCCACATTATCTGAAGCAGGGAATATAATCCCGGGCGCAATATAGAAATCATACTAATGACACAATGTATGCAAGAACAGCGCAGTTCAAATAGGGTGACAGCGCACCATTTGAGGACCATACAGTGCTGCTTTGTTGGGCCCAAGACCAAGGGATAGGTTTAGGGGTGCTCTTTTGGGAGAGGGTGCACCCGTGGGGTATGAGTGTAGGAGTAGGACCTGTTCCCCAGCCCAACAAACACCGTAGGGCTCTCAAATGGGACCCATGTCACTGTAACACAGGTGTCACTTGAAAAGTTCCGATGTAACTATGTCGTGGGACATGATAGACTTGCCTTTTCCATAACTGGAATTACATGTTGCATTTTGTCTTCGTACATATGGGCTAAGGATGTCCCTGCCTTTTTAAAATTCCCCATAAGAATATCTCCGCCCTTAAATCTTTGAGAAAGGATTGCTTCGGTGCCATCTAAAGTAGCACGAAAAGTGTTTATTTCAGGATCAGTAACATTAGCAACTACTGCACTGCTGTCTACCACTACTTTGATGTGTGTCAGAGCTCTTTGTAGTATTGAAGTTGACTCGTTTTCTATCAAAAGGTTTAATAGCCTTCTGAATCTTTGCATCCGATTAGAAGTCAACAGTTGAGTAGTTTCTTCTACCGCAGGCTCCCGTATTAACCATGCCACGTCAAGCATAAAATCTGATAATTTCGAATCTCTTAAATCAGAATGCTCACATGAAGGGCAGCCTGAAGCAATTTTTGCAACCTTGGGTTGAAGAGACGTATTAAACTGTGCTAGCAACCTCCCCATTTCTGAACATATGTCTTTGCTTGCAATGAGAACAGGAACAAAGTTTGACAAGCCAGACTCATTTTCAACCTACAAAAGAGTTACTATTAACTTATAAGCATTAATGGATGATAAGGCAAAAACAAAAAAACAGAAAATATAATGCAGCTGGCTTCCTTGCTTACAAGCTAAGAACAAAGACAATACCTAATATCCATACTTTAAATTGTACACCGTATATGATTACAAAAATATATTCTACATATTTGCTCTAGATAGAAGGGATTTCTTTGTAGGTCTCCAAACAACCAGAATCCTGGCTGGAAAAATTGATGGAAAAAGGCAGTTAATGGATGATGCCAAAAATGAATAGATGTTAACAATATATTGTGTTCTTTATTTACCTCAATAAATGCTGGGCCAAATAGATCTGCATTGACTCGAGGAACATTGACCTTCAACAACTGATGGTCTAAACTACAAGAATCCCGTTCAATCTTACAACACGATGAAATGCAAAAATCATTTGCCAAATACTTCCCAGAAAATGATACAAGAAAGCTGTCATATGTAAGATAAGATAGCTTTAGTGGTTTTCTTAAGACATTCAGATGCAACAAGCATGAAAAGGTGTCTAGAACAGATCTTAGTTTTTCTTGGAACAGTTTCGAATTTGCTTTCAAATTTTCCATTCCAAAATCAAGACTCAAGAGTTTAATTTGTCGTCCCAAATGTATATGTAATGAAGCAAAAAATAATGGCAGCCACATAAGAGATAATGTTTGAAAAACAAACAAAAAGTAGAAGCTAAATCAGTCTTTGATTAAAACAATGTTGAATTACAAGTGACCACCAAAGTTTGACCAAAAAAGGGATGCAAACTAGAACAATAAGCTTATATGAAGCTGTTCTTATCAATATCTTCTTTTGATGATTGTATATTATCAATTTGCAAAAAATACACTGATAAACCATGCACAAAGCTGTTTTATCAGTGTACAACATTAATAATCATACCGAATTTTAGATTGAAGTAGATTGCTTCCACATACATAGAACTCCATAGGTTTGCCAGCTTCAAAACAAGTGGGATGCACATAGCAGAGCATTGGAGTTTTCCCTTTTAACTTCACTTTCATTATTGATGTTCCTCCTGTTAAGAAAATTCAATAGATTGTTTTAAAAAATGGACATTTAATATAACATGGCATATTTTCAGTGTCTATATGCATATTATATGCTCCAACAGCCTCATCCATTGTCCAACCCCATACATCTTACCCTTTGCAATGCGAAACACCATGTTATTCAGATAAACAAGAAAGGTGCCTCTTCCAAGGAGCATATTTCCAGGTGAGAGCACAAGGTCTTGCAACTGTATTATTGGTTCTTCTAACAACTGGAAAAAAATACATTATAAATATATTATATGTGTATGCAACACAAAGTAAAAAATAAGTACTTATCACACGGCATTGTTTTTCGACATACATAAGTATGCAGACTAATATACCCAATTTATAACCGTGAGGTTCAAATTCGAATAAAATTCATTGAGCTATAGAGTTGAATATGAATCATCTTGAACTTTTATTCCTTGATGTCAAAATAGAAAAGCTATTGACATTATAACATAGACAAAATAAAGGTATATTTCACTCAATTAAAATTCTAATGAAATGTTTTTATTTCTCTGAATCAAGATTATTACCCAAACAAACACATTTCACGCCTAGCGTCTTTCGGATTCAGTGTCCCTACTTTCATAGGTAGGAAGGTAGGATTAAGGTTGAGTGTGTGAGTGTGGAAGCAAATCTATGTGATGAACATCAAGATAACTGAATTTAAATTACCTTTTTCCACTTGAAATGTGGCATCACAATAAATACTGTCAAAATTGTACAACCAGGACGAATATATCCCTCCAATTCAACTGGCATGTTGGCCAACCATTGGAAAATCTGTTGCAATTTTCACTATCGTCATATCATAACTAAAATTCTCCTTCCAAATAACAACAAAACTTCACCTCTACTACTAAACAGTGATAATAATCATTTAAGTACTTGGTGTCGTAGACGTCGTGGGAACTCAGCAGGGTTCCAGTCATAAAGCTTGAATGAGATCCGACCAGTAGGGCACTACAAGATGCCATTTCATGATTCCATCAGTGCAAAGCATTTCAAAATCTGATGTCTAAATTTTAAAATGCACTATGAAAAGGATCAAATGAGTTAGCCATACAACAGAAGAAAGTGAACTCCTATTGTCACAATAGGGAGGAGAATGAGTGTCTTTATTGTTTTCTTTCCCATTTTTGCTTTGTATTTCACCGGGAGCTGGAGAAATTCTAATGCTACCACTGTGGATACTTTGGGAGCCTATTGTGGAGCAAAGTGCCGATTGCTTCCCTTCAGATTCCAAGACTGCTTCTCGTTCAATTATTTGGCTATCTATGCCAGTGCCATCTGTACATATAGACTCCTCTTAGGTACAAAAATTTCAGGGCATAAGAGTTGAGAATAGTTGCTGCTTCAAAACCTTAAATTACTACTCCCCGCCCCGAAAAACGATTCCACATTACCATTTTGTTTATCCCAAAATGTTGTTTCGCTTTCCTTTTAAAGATATGAGTGTATGTTTACATCATTTCTCTCTTCTACATAACTCTCAACCATCCAATTTCATCTTTCTTATTAACCGTGTCTGATTAAAAGTGGAACCTTCATTCAAGATGGAGAAAGTATTATGACAAAAACCCATGTTCTGGAAAAAACTACTGTCCTTAAAAAAGGTTGAAAGGTGGTTCATTTCACTGCTCCTAAATTATGAAGGCTTTGTAGACTAAATTAAAGCATCAAACATGCACACAACCTTACTCTACTTGTGGAATCAATCATTATGCTTTAGCTCATGTTCAAAGTTCAAACAGTTATTGGGTGAGCACTTGACAAGTTGACAACTATGACAAGCTCAGCATTCTAGAAAAAAGATTCGAAGTTCAAACAGTTATTGGGCGAGCACTTGACAAGTTGACAACTATGACAAGCTCAGCATTAGAGAAAAAAGATTAGTCTAGTGTTCAACGTTCCTGCATGGCTGCATCATACAGTATGTGGGAGAAGCATCCATATGATTGTATATCTGATGGTAATTCGAGTGTGTTTGGATCACAGAAAATACTAGGGAAAGAAGAAAAACTTCTAAGTTAGTTTGGGCCTGTTTGGCAACATTGTTAGAGTTTAGTGTTAGCTGTTATCAAAAGAGTTAGGGTTATTATTGTTTTGAATTTTAAGGTTCGGTAATTGAACATTTTAAAAAGCTAATAACACTTCAAAATTATTAAAAACCCGATATGCTGAGTTCACATTGGCAAGGCGCCTACTTACAGAGGCAAATTGTGAATGTTTTCATTGCATTTTTTCTTTTTTTTATATTAAATATCAGTTCAAGGAGAAATTTCTTAAATTTCTTTTTTATTAAATATCAGTTCAAGGAGAATTAAGCAGATGACTGTTCTTGATGAATCAGACCTCAAAGAAGAAATCTTACCGGAAAACAATGATATCCCAAATGATAGACAAACGAATTGAGTTACGAGTTTGATTAATGAATCAGACGGTTTGGTTTCTTGATGAATCAATTGACGAATCTGACCTTTACCAGCTCGATTGATAAATGTAGTTTCTTGATGAATCAAACCTTTGTGTTTTCTTTGGTGCTCGGCAAACGACTGGTTCTTTATGTACTAACAAATGGAGTTACGCGCTTGATTGATTTCGTCTAGATTTTTCAGGAGTAAGATTGGTAATCCAAGATCCTAACACGGTTTTGCTCATTGAACGCTAGGGGGTCCAGCGTTGTGCTTTTAGAGTTAAGAAAATTTTGGAAGGGATATAGCAGCTTTTCAAAGCTTCTCATTTGACAGTAAACAAACACGTGAATTTCGGATGAACAGCATTCCGCGTTGAAAACACCCTTACCAAACAAGACCTTTATAATGTTTGATTTTACCGTGGGAAACACAATGGAAAATAAGATTTGTACTTTGTTTTACCTCCGTCCAAAATTAATTATCCACTTTCTTTTTTTTATCCGGAATTAGTTGTCCACATTCCATATGCAATAATGAAATTAAGATAAATTGTCTAAAATATAGGGTGTGAGCATTATTGACATGAATGAGAGACAAATTCAGTTAAAGGACTCATTTGACATTTTAAACTCATTTGTTAAAAATGATTTTTTTTTAGAAAAGGGACAGCAAAATCCGGACAGAGTATATTATATATTTAGATTTCATAGTATTAATATAATAGAAATAAATAACTAAAAGGAGTTTGAACAAGAATCTAGATTAAATTTATGTAGTTACTAGTTAGAGCCTATCTTTTCCCCCAAATTTTTTAGTTCCTTCCATATTTCTCTCTTCTTCCCAGTTTCCATAGTATTTTCCAATTTCCAAATAGACTTTCAAAGCTCAATAATATCCACAAGTACCATCCGGTAGATCTAAAATTATATCAAGTCAGCAACAAAACCTGAAAAATCTCACAAAGTGGATTCCAAGGAGAGTGAGTGCCAGCAGACATTAGCAGACATTACCCGTACGTGGGATGTAGGGAGGCTTTTTCCAAGAGACCATCAACTTAAAACAAAAGGAACAGGGAAAATAAAGACAAAAGAGAGGAACAGCAAACTAAGGCAGCAAGCCCTACACAAGGGTAGAGCACTACCCAAAAGCCTACACTACCACCTTAATTTTAGACCGTTGGATGCTCCTATCTAAGAACATATCCTCGGTTAGCTTAAAGTCGTAAGTCATGTCTAATCACCTTGCTGCAACCCTTCTTTGGTCAATTGGTCTACCTTAAGTTTACCACTATCCCTTCTTACATCCCATATTTCAAGCCTCTAGCACCTTCCACAGGAGCATCCATACTCTTCTTGAGCATGTGCCTATTAAATACAACTTATGAACAAAACAAAAACATGCACACACAAACTAGCAAATTATGAATAAAAAAAATTAAAAAGAAAAACACAGAAATTTATAAGCCATCAGAACATAAAAGATATACAAGAAGAAAAAATGGTTTTGTTATAGAGAACACAATTCCAGCAATTCAATTGCAATAGGACAATAGTGGTGTAAGAGTGAGTTAAAAATACCTCTGCTGGAATCCTCATCAAAATCACCCTCATCGGCTACTAAAACCTGTTGTGGTTCTTTCTCAAATGAATTTTTTGGATCTACAGATTTTCTTCTGCGTCTATTGTTATGGCGTTCAAGTTTCCTTCGACAACTACGCTTACCTTCATCAAAGTCCAATAAAACATGAAACCTGCACAAAGAATAAGAATCAAGTTTAGTTGCTTGGTGTGGATTATTCGCTTAAGTGGAATTTAAAAAAAACCATGTTGAAAGTTGTTGATACTTGATATGAGCCAAAAGTAACAGTGAAGATGACGCACTACTGAAGATGATTCACATAGAAAGTCAACATAAAGAGAAAGACTCATGGGTTTTGTGAAGTCAACATTTCTTGATAGTTATCACAAGCTGTAATTGAAATGCAAGGGATGCCATTAGAGTAAGACCCAAAAGAGTAGGAAACCCCTTTCACATAGCTGCAGTTATCATTTAAGCACTTTTCTGGAATGAATCTGGTCAATTTGCAAAAGCTTTGCATTAGATTTTGTCAAATTGATAGTGAGTTAATGAAAAATATCTCCAAAGTGAAAGGACTAAAACATCAGTGGAAAGCCAAGACTGCCTTTTGTTTAAATGATTGAGTGCATTCAATTATTGCAGAGTCGCAAACACAATATGCACTAAAGTCAATGCAGTAAGTTGAACTTACAGCAGTATATGTTAGTATGTTACTGCATATGCATTGACCAACATTACTGCAATGTCACAAATGCAGTATATGTTAATGCATATGTACTGGCCAACATTACTGCAGAGTCGCAAATAAAGGATAAATAAGGCATGGAAACAAGGAAATGCAAGGAAATAGGAGTATGTAAGTCTTAAATTTGTAAAAAAAATAATGCACTCCTATTTGGGTTAATAATCAATGATTTACTTCTATATTGGGTAATTTTCTCAAACAAATCCATTTCTAGCGGATCATAAGGTCTAGGTCTGATCAAAAGCTAGAATCACCTAGAGTGTCATTCTGTCACATGAAATTAATAAACATAAGCCTTAAAAGCTGCTCATTATCATAATGTTTTCAAAAAATTTATGTCAAAATTTGAACTTTAAAACTTTTATCTTCTAGGTTGAACATAATCACTTAATAAAAATACTCATATTAGCCAAGCAATGTTAATAATATGCATATATAATAATGTAAGCATGATTTATGCATCAACTGAGTATGCATACATAACAATGACATCAGTAAGAAAGTGCTCTAACATATGTTTGGAGGCTGAAGTTACACCTTAGCAAAATAGTAATAGATTAAGAGACTCGAATCAAGAACGAAAATGAAGGGAATGAATGAAAACGAGCATACTTGCCACATTGCTGGCAATATCTCTTGCTCTCCCCATCAAGAACCACCGATTTTGCGTTGGCACAGCGCAGGCAAACCCGATGTCTCTTATGATAGCCTTTGAGCTCACTAATATCGGCCTCACAGCCAGGTACTTGACATAGAGCAGTGGACAGTCCTGCAGCAGAAGCTCGGGACGTGCGGGCCTTCTTCCCTGCAGACCCAAGAGTAGCGAGCTCTTCCTCCTCCAACTGCTCATCTATCTCCGGGCAGGCACAGGGGATCCGTCCAGCCAGAAAGTTGGAGCAAACCATCCTGGGGTCTCTCTTCCTGACCCGACTCAAAGCGGAATCCCCACCACCAGAAGTCGTAGTCGGCACATCCAGAGATGGTAGATCCGATTGCTGATCCTGGTCGGAATTGAACGAGATATTGAGCTGATCGTCGAGGCTGAACTCCAGGAAGTCAGACCAATCAAAGATCGAGGAGGCTGCCGGGTCTTCGGAAAGATGGGCAATGTCAGAAGACATCTGGGTATTTCCCAATAGCGCCGGCGGGGATTCAATAGGCGGCGGCTGGTGAGCCTGATTTTCCATAACCTCCGAAATACTTGTTGAATCCTGAAAATCTGGCAGACAGACGAAAGGGTATGGCGAGAAGGAAATGAGAGAGAAAAGGGGTCGTGGCGTAGTCGCGTAGAAGGATGGTGGTGAGATATTGGAGTCAGTGGTTGTTGGGGTGGTGGCGTTTGGTGGTGACTGACGGGGAGACGAGAAAATCTGGGAGGCTATATGTTCGTGTGGCAAATGAACGAAGGGGGTGACAAAAAAAAGAGTATCAATTTTAATTTTGTTTACTTTATTTATTAGACAAATTATATCGTACAGCCGGCTGTACGGGAAAAATCGTACAACCGGCGGAAATAAGTGAGGATCGATGAAGTTTGCAAAGAGGAGAGGAGCGTGACGATCGAAGAAGCCGGCAAAGGAGAGGCGACGACAAAGGGAGGCGCGAAGAATGGGAGCGCGAAAACGATGGAGAATGGCAGGATGAGGGAAGGCGATGGTGGCGGCGGTATAGTAAGGTGGAAACCCTAGGTGGTGGGACTGAAGAAGAAGAGATGGGATTGGAACAAATGGAATAGACGAAGATCCAATGAAAAGGGTAGGGATGAAGAAGATGGTACTGAACTTTTTATTTGTGAAAGAATTGAACAATACTTTATTTCAGAATGAGCGTTTCCTTATTTGAAAATGAGTATTGTTTTTTTAAGAATGAACACCACGCTATTTTTTATAATTATACTCCGTATTAGACAAATGTGTAAAAATGAGTACTTTATTTTAAAATGAGTACTACCTTTGTCAGAATGAGTACTACATATTTCGAAATGAATGTTTATATTTGTACGAGAATGAGTACTACTTTATTTCAGAATGAATACTACCAGGATGTACTTATTTCTACGTACATCCGGATGTACCATATACCAACTCTATTTATTATGGATTGAAGTATTTATACATACATGTGAAAAGATAAAGTCTGATAAATAAGGAAACAAATTCTTTCAATTCGTAAGAGTAATAAATTTCTCATATTTAACACTCTTCTCAGATATGTCATCGTTCATTATACACTAACAACACTATACTACTGGATAATGTTGGCTAGGTTTTTCGGGGCCTATATTAACTGATACTGCACGATCAGTTGTGCTGCCTCGCTAAACACCTTACTAAGAAAATCTGGTGGGACAAAATTTAGTTAAGGAAAAAAGAGTACAACGTGTATAATATTTTCCTTCAAAATAAAAATTATGCTCCCTCTCAAAACAATCAATGTCTTTGAGTTCATGAAGTGAGTTGCTTGAGATGCTTTCTTGATACAGATTTAAAAGCAGGTCCACCGTGTTTTAGCTTTCTTGTGAATATCAATCTCCCTCTCTTAATAGAGATCATATGTCGTCGATGAGAGCTTTGGGGAGATGTGCTTCATTCTATTTCCCTCGATACAGCTTTCTCGAATCTGAGTAGTTGCAAGATACATTGTCTTGATAGATAATATATGAACCCTTGATTTTGTTCCAAAACTCCATGCTCATTATATGTGGTTGATCACCAATCCCTACTACGCTTGTTCTCGATCACTGTCATATAATTCTAACAATTTGGCTTGATTTGATGTTGTTGGGTGCGTTTGTAGTCGACTTCCAAGAAAATATCGTATCGTCATATGTGAATCTGTAACCTGTCTAAAATCATACTAAATTTGATATTTCTAGACCAAGTATTTTGTTGTCTTACTCTTGTGAGAAATTAGGATTTTATGTATAAATATGAGCGGACAACTATGTGGTATGTTCAATAGATGTACTTTGTCCATATTTGAAATGTGTTAACATTTACTAGATGTAATTTGTCTAGTAGACAAATGTACTTATATCGATGTAAAATGTAAGTCGATACATAATTTCGTCATGCCAAGATCTTTCATCTCAAAATATCTCTCAAAGAGTTCAACAGTTTTTCTTATCTCTTCAGGAGATCTAATTATGTTTATAAGTTGACGTAAATGTTGTACTCCCTCCGTCCCCCATACATCTTCCCATTAACCCTTTTTATTTGTCCCACATAGATCTTCTCATTACCTTTTTTAACATTTAAAATACCACAACTACCCCCACTTACTTTATTTATTACACCTTTTCCACCTTATTTAATACACCCACCCATTTTCATTAAGGGTATTTTGGTAAACTTTCACCTTTTTTCAACTCTCCTTAAAAACCGCAAAAAATCAAAACGAGAAGATCTTAGGGGGACGGAGGGAGTATTTAGGTGCCCTAGCGGCAATCAAATACCTATGTAACTGTACACTTTATCATGAATGAAAGGCCTTGAAGTATGTTTTATATCTCGTGTAACATAACATAGCTTCAGTCCATAGACGATAGCGCTTCAGTAACATAGATGAGGACTACGATGTTCTGATTATGAGACTGTTACTTCTTGACGAAGGCTGTGTCTAGAATATCCCTAGTCACACTTTATGATAATACGAACGTCATAACGTATCAAGACTAGTACGTACGAGATGAGATAGTTGCGTCTCATAGACTATAGGTATTGTGATATCTTAATCTGTACGTAGGTGCATATTATATTGATAATATGTGACTGGATTGACCCATCTTGAGAATACTGCATGGATCTACAGTAATGTGTTTATCAGTATTCTCAAATCCACCTTGCTATAACTATCCTCAGACTTGAAGTTATTACATTCTCTGATATGTGGGGCCGTATGCTTTGATTCATAACTAATGCTATCTGAAATACTGGTAGACGTACAGTTATGCGTTGGGTATACCGCTAAGCATATTTAGAGATGTGAATAACAGATACAGGATCTGTCCCTTCTACTGTATAGAAGTATAATGTCAATGGGCCCACTGAATAGTAGGACTTGGGAAAGTGTATGGCCATGCCCAGATAC
>OOIL02000104.1:1569024-1592871 GCA_900332095.2 Cuscuta campestris
ATATATATATATATATATATATATATTACTTTTATTTTCATCATTTTAATTATATGATAATTATTGATGTCAAAATAAAATATGATATATTATAAATTGCTATGGCCGAAAATATCAAAGGGAAAATACAAGACATAAATTGATTTTCTACCTAATGATATATTTGATTTTATAATCAAATATTTGATTAACAAAAGTATGCTTGTCTTGTTGTGTTGGTTGGGGACATTACACTAATCTCATTTTGTTTTTGTCCCTAAGCAATTTCCTAGCATTTTCTTAATACATTGTATTATATATAATGTGAGTATCCCTCCCCATTTTAGTTGTGTAATTTTCGGCCATCACAAAGAAGAGAGAAGAAAATTATATTTTGTGTTCAAAGTTATTTTTCTAAAGTGTTAGAAATATACACAAAATATTATAAACAAATATTTATAAGATAAATATTTTACTATATATTTATTACTCTCAAAGTAGTATTATTATAGTTTTTACCATCCTATATTAAACTTGCTAGCACAAGTTTAATCTTGGACTCCGGAGCAAGTTCGTGTGGATACGTTGGAGGCTTCATACGTTTGGCGCTACGTTCATCTCCTCAAAACCATCCCCGACCGTTCC
The DNA here is from genome assembly GCA_900332095.2 of Cuscuta campestris. Lineage (NCBI taxonomy): Eukaryota > Viridiplantae > Streptophyta > Magnoliopsida > Solanales > Convolvulaceae > Cuscuta > Cuscuta campestris. Next base: position 1,569,649 of record OOIL02000104.1, read on the forward strand.
TCCGTTCTCCGTTTTCACCGTTAAAGTAAATTTCTTACTATAGCTAGTAATTTACGTAAGTTGTTCTTGGGTGGAATCGAGTTTTGGACTATAAATTTTTGTTTTCCGCTGCGTTATCCAAGCCTCGTTTCCCAACAGTAAACTATTATAATAGTGAATCTTGAGAATGATCCTTTTCATGAAAAATACTTAGGCTGATTTCAAATATATATCTCCTTCGAGATACTCACTAATGACCAGATTGCTTGAAATCATATAAAAACCTCTTTATTTTTATAGCACACATATTTATTAAAGTACTTATTTTATTGCTTCCAACATTTTGAATCATTCAGTGATTATTTTCATACAAATGTTAATTTTGAGTGTCCCTTATAAATATGTTGTGACGACATCCATATCTTTCGTTTGAAGTCATTTTGATATTGCAAGGCCAATTAAAATTCTAAAAGGTTACCGCATCCACTACAAGGGAATACGCTTCCTTATAATCAACTCTTGGGATTTGGGAAAATCCTAGCATTACAAGTCATGCCTTATATCGCACAATCTCATTCATTTTATTTATGCTTATTGCAAATACCCATTTATAATATATTGGTTTGACATGTATGGGTGTTCAAATTATAGGTTCGAAAATATTTTGTTTATTAAAATCAACCTTCAGGGTCTCTTGCCATTTTAACCAATCATGTATGTACGGTGTACATGTGTTCTTCTTTGAGTTTTAGGTATGTAATCTCTTTTATTGATTACATTATTTGCTATATCATATGCAAAAATTTTACTAACACATGTTTATTTCGGTTCCATATTGTACTTTCTCGTACATAATAAATAGAGATCTCTTTTTCATTCGGTACCGAAATTTCTTCTAGAAAGTTATTTTATTCTAGAACTGTAGTAGTCTCATCTGGACATTTATCTCTTCTGAGATTTCATTCTCATCTTGAATAGTATTAGTCTTCTAGGGGATATTTACCTCTTCTGAGGTTTTATTTTTAATCATCTATGTTTCACCAATTACGTTATTTTACAGTTTTCATTTATGTGGGTTCTTTTATTTAGAACTGATTTCTTCTACATTTATTTGTATAATAGTCCTGTAATACCCCGTATTAAGATGGGAATGGGAAGAGCTCAAAAGGATTGATAGTACTACTCATACCAGCAAGGTGCATCTTCTTTTCGGGAGCTCATCACCTAGAAACTTCAATGTTAAGCGTGCTTGACCCCCAAGGAAATTCCTTGGGCGCGCATGAGTGAGGACAAAGTGCGCGGGAAAGACTTGTGTTAGTTTGTGGAGCCAGTCTACAATCTTATGAGCGAACACTTACGGCCAGAGTGGGGGCTGGGGTGTTACAAATGGTATCAGAGCAACCCCGCGACCGTGACGGGCCAAAAAGAGCTTAGTTCACCTAGCGGGGAAAATCTAAGGGTTTAAAAAAAAGAAGGATGCAACGAGGATGTTGCATTCCTAAGTGGGGGTGAATGTAATACCCCGTATTAAGATGGGAATGAGAAGAGCTCAAAAGGATTGATAGTACTACTCATACCAGCAAGGTGCATCTTCTTTTCGGGAGCTCATCACCTAGAAACTCCAAAGTTAAGCGTGTTTGACCTGGAGCAATTTTAGGATGGGTGACCCCCTGGGAAATTCCTTGGGCGCGCATGACTGAGGACAAAGTGCGCGGGAAAGACTTGTGTTGGTTTGTGGGGCCAGTCCACAATCCTATGAGCGAACACTTACGGCCAGGGTGGGGGCCGGGGTGTTACACGTCACTTCTAGAACTGTCTTAAATCGAGTGATGCATAAGATGCTAGTATATGTAACCTTATCACTCTACTCTTATATGCGAATGCATCCCGTATTTCATTTGCTCTTCGTTGCAAATTGGACTTCAAAATCATTTTGACCACTTCAGTAGTCAAATGTTTACAATGATGATACATTCCTCATAATTTCTTGTGTTATTAGTCTTTATACATTTTTGTCTCTCCCTAAGACTAGAATACTTTATCATAAAATTTACAATCAGCATATTGAGGGGTAAACATATCTCTTGTCAAAGACTCTAAATACTCAATAAAAGGTGACAAGGGTGGGCACGGATCGGGACGGTTCAGGTTTTATACCGTCCCGAGTTTTGTCTCATTTTTTTCAAACAGTTCATGACACAAATCTATCCCTCTTTGTCCTTTAATATTCAGGATCAGGATAAAACGGAATAGGTTCAGGTTATCCCACTTTGTCATTATCTGAAATTTGATATAAAAATAAAAAATATATATAAGGGTAAGGCGACTCATTTTGACTTGAAAAGTAATGAAAAAAACGATATTCTTATTTACAATGTCTTAAAAAACAAAAACAATAAGACAACAGAAAAAATGCTACAACGTATGTCAAAAGAGGAAATTATAAGCTTCATAAAAACTATGAGCTACAAATTAGGGTGGGACGAGTCAGAACACAGTCTGGATTTTTAGGTGTTTCGGTCATAATCTATTTTTTAGAATATTTGAATATGGATATTTGTTTGTATTAATCTTGAGAAAATAATTGTGATACTTTTTTGTGTTATATCATTATATAAATAAATAAATATATACACATATACCAGACAATGGGACGAAACGGAAAAATATTTATATGTTCCGGTGCCGTCCCATTTTAAACCGGTCTAAAATAGGTTTGGGACAAAAAAACTTCATCCCAAATAAAATGGAACATTATAGGAATGAGATTAGGATATTTAGGGATGGGACAACGGGTTCAACATTCTTGTCCACCTCTAATAGACGATGAGTTAAAACCAATAATAATAATCTGTCTTGTATGTAGTCTATTGTAGACATGTTGTAGGGGAGGGGGCATTTGACGCACAATCAGTTATAGAAGTCTTGTAGAAATCTTCTTTAGCAATTTTATTAAACCTACGGCGCATGGTCTTTTGACATGTTAAAAAATTACTTAGTAAGCATGCCATATGTTACAATTCTGTAAATAGAATTCTCAAATATTACATATAAAGATAATGTGTGTACAGACACACACACACACACACACATATATGATTACCAATTCATTAAAGAAATAAAAATGAGATCTTGAGGATAAAAAAGAAATGTCTATATATAGGAGCAAAATTTCATTAGAATTTCAAAATGAGAGTTTCATTATTTTTAACCCTTAAATAAGAGTTTGACAATGTAATGATCACGGTGTAATGATAATATAACAATGTGAATAGTGCATGTTGTGGTTGAGTATGGTAGTGATGGACCAGTAGTCGACACCGCCGATGGTGCTCCATGACAAGTTGCGGCACGCCGGCGGCATAGGGCATGACAGTTGGCAGTGACAATGTGAACTCCTATTTAAGTCACAAAAAGAGTGATACTTTTATTTTAGTATTTTCATTATCTTTTGTTCCAATTTAGAAAATTCTCCCAAAATAAAATTATAGAAAGACGCACATTGACTCTTTGTATATGTTTAGAGCTTGTAAATAATGAAATCAGTGTATGCACATTTATAACCCCCATTTATAATTATATATAAATTTTTCTCCCCATTTGACTTTCCACATTATCCAATGTAATACTTTGGCCATTAATATTTATATTTATACGTTAATATATTTTATAAATATTTGATTACATTTATATCATAATACTATTTTTTGTACATACTGAGAATAAAGTTTACAAATTTTGTTCAGAAAAAGTCATAGAGAAAAAATATCTGGACAGAGGGAGTAATGAACATTAGGTGTGAAAGAGAGTCATTGCATTCAGATATACAATCTAATTTACAAAAAGACAACTACTCCATATTTTTTGTTTTCTAATATTTTAACATATTAAGACTAGGGGTGTACACCGGTCCAAAACCGGACCGGACCGGAACCGGAAAAACCGGAAATCCGGAATCTCCTAAAGCATAGGATCGGAAACCGGACTGGTTAGATTCCGGTCTGGACCGGTCCGGACCGGTTTTTTCCGGTCCGGACCGGGTAAAAACCGGAAAACCCGGAATTTATTTTTTCTAATTCTTTTTGTCTATTTTTTAAACTTGTCTTTCAAATTTGTAGCTTGATTTGAATTGATTTCAACCCTACATTTAATTTTTATATCCATTGGGTGTGTTTCAAGAAATTATATTAATATAAAATATAAATTTTTTTTATCAACAATATAATAGGTGTAAAATGATTTTTATACTTCCATAAGTTTTGAAATTTCAAAAATATTATAAAGTTGTACTTTAAATTATTTTGGTTTTAGCAAGTCTAATTTATATGTCAAAGTATTTAATTCCTTAGATCGAAAGATTCTACTTCAATTTTTGGAAAATAATTTTAATTTTTTATAATTATGGATATTCTTGGGAAAATGTTTATGAAATGAATTATAAAATACAAATTACATTTAAAAAATTATACTTCCTATTAAAGTAAGAAGAACCAATGAAAATATACGATTGTATTTATAATTATATGTAAACTCCGTATTATAAATATTAAATTTTTTTAAAAAATAGACAATCCAATCTTACCGGTCCGACCCGGAAACGATCCAGTCTTAGACGAGAATGGACCGGAATTTTACCGGTCCAAAATGTTTAGACCGGAAACCGGACCGGAATTTTACCGATTTAGCCCAGAACCGGTTTTTCCAGTTCGGTCCGGTCCGATTTTCCGGTGTGACCCGGATTTTGTACACAACTAATTAAGACTCCAAAAGCACTCACATTAAGTTTGATAACAAGTTAACTATTTAGGCTGCATTCCGTTCGCATGATTTGATCCGATCTGATTTTTTGAAGTTCTAATCTCATCTGGTCTGATCTGATTGGATCTGGTCTGATCTGATTAGATCTAATCTGATGTAAATTCAATTTAAATTAAAACGGTTATTATTATAGTTAAAATAATAATAATAACAGTAGTAGTAGTAGTAATAATAATAATAATAGAAATATAAATAACAATAGTAATAATAATAATAATAGAAATAATAAAAATAACTATAATAATAATAATAGTAATAATAATAATCATCATCATCATCATAATACTAATAGTAATACAAAGTAATGATAATAGTAATAATATTAATATTAATAGTAATATTAATAATTATAACCATAATAATAATAATAATAATACGAATAGTAATAGTAATAATACTCCGTAATAATTATAATCATAATAACAATAGTAACAGTAATAATAATAATAATAGTAGTAGTAAATAGTAATAATAATAATATAAATAATAATAATAGTAATAATAATTATTATAGTAATAGTTATAATAACAATAGTAATAATAATAATAATAATAATTATAATCATAATAATAGTAATAATAGTAATAATAACAATAGCAATAATCATTATAATCAAAATAATAATAATAATAGTAATAGTAATAATAATAGTAATAACAATAATAATAGTAATATTAATTTTTTTAGATCTGATTTGATTAGACCTGATCTAATCTGACCTAATTGGATCTGATATGATTTTAATAAGAAAAAGTAATAAATCGAAAAAATAAGTTAAACAGAACGCTGCTTTAGAAATAATTTTCACAAACGTGGTTAGGATTGTCTATGTATATATAAGTTTGGTATCAAAATTGGTGCCACACATGTGTGACTTTCATTTGATCCAAATCTATTCTCGAATTCACCCAAGATATTATTCTTTCTATTAGACCGGGTGTAATATCCTCCATTTGCGTGAGCGGCCCCGTGGCCACGACCACACTATTTTTTTAATTCCCCCAACTCTTGTCTAAAAAATCCCCCCTCCCCCCAACGGTTCTCTGAAAAAATATTTTTTAAAATTAAATTTCAAACCCCCCTTTCCCCATCTTCTTCTCTCTTCTATTTAACCCATTAAATCTCTATATCTTTTAGGACATTCCATTTTATTTATCTATCTCTTCCCTCTTCAAATTAGTGTTACATGCATTATTTTTTTCTTTCATGTACTTCATGTTTTTTACTACGTATTTATGTATCACGTATACTTTTCATGTAATTTATACGGAGTAAGTTTTTAAATAAATTGTTTTTTTGTGTATTTAATTGTTAATATAAAAAACTGGAAAAAATAATTAATCCAAAATGGGGAAAAAAATTTAATAACGATATAAAATAGAATAAACCCAAATTTTTAATTAATTAATATTATTATATAAAAAAAAGATACTCCCTCCGTCCCAAAATAGATTATAATCTTTTTTCTCTCTTTCCTCGATAAATTTTGTTTAACTAGTATTTTCATTAAGTATTTGATAAAATAAAATATTCTTGTCACCTCTCGTTTTGTAGAACTCTTGACGTAGTTTTTAAATATGTAATTTTTACTTCATATTGATGTACCAATTTGTAAATACAATGATCTCAAAAGAATAGAGATTTTTCTTCGTAACTTGAGTTTGTAATCAAATGAGGAACGGAGGGAGTATAATTTAATTTGAATAGAAATAGGTAATTATTTACTCTCCCCGTTCCACAAAACCTTTCCTCTTTCGTTTTTTTTTACTTTCCACAAAACACTTCCACTTTCTATTAAAAAACAACTTTTACCCATACTTTTTCATACCCTACCTATCACATCATACTTTTTCACTAATAACCAAACTATCACATCTTACTTTTTCCCATCACATTAGGGGCAAAATTGGAAAGTCAACCAAAATTACACTTTCCTTATTCCCCCCAAAGTCAAATCCGGAAGGGTTTGTGGAACGGAGGAAGTATAATATAATAAAAGTGCAATCATTGTAGTAACGGTGAGACACTACAAGTGTGAAGTGAGTGAAGCGGTGAGTAGAGCTAGTGCTGCTGTAGCGCTGAGTGGCAGTTAATTTAGAGTGAGCGGTGATGAGACACTATAGATAGCCTTAGCCGATCAAAATCGTTTTCATGTGCGAAAATGACACACAAATTATAATAAAAACTAGCATTTTAACCCGTGCGATGCATGAGAATAAATGATTTTTTTGTTTGGAATTTGTAATTTTTCTTTTTACTACAACATTTTTCAGAAATCAAATAAAATAAAACTTAAAAGTTAAAATAATGATAAAGCATATAACATTTGTTAATGATAACTTTACTATATACATTTGAAAATTATTAACATATCAACTATTAAGTAAATTAGAATAATCCTTTATCCTTTATATATAATATTTGAGAGTTGAACTTTCAGAATTGCGACATTTGGCGTGCTGACTGGATCTTTTTTTGACACTTCATCAGCCACGTCATCAAAATCAACTTTCTCAATATTCCAAACGGGTTGGGCTTCTAGAATTGTGACATGTGGCGTGCTTATTAGACAACTTTTTTAACATATCAACATGTCATGTTAGCAAGTAATGTTTAAAAAATAGTTAACAAAAAAACTTATTATACGGAAATTAAATTTCATATTTGTTACACATAAATTTCTCCATATAATCGCGTTTAAAAACTTTTATATTTTCATTGATTATTGGAAAATATTTAAATTAAATAGTATAGTTTGAAATTTGAAAAAACCACCTATTCAAAAACTATAATCAAAACAAATAAATTTACTTTAAGAACGGATAGATTGGTAGGACTAAACGAAATTACATTTGATTTTTTTGCTTTGAATTAATAGTACTTGGAGAGATTTTCTAATTATTTAAAAAAAGAAACAAATATATAAAAGGAAATGGATTTTTATGGGCATGCTTATTTAATAGAGCATTAATTTTATTCCGTATATATAAAAAATTCTAAATCAAATAAAAAGTATGTTACATTTTAAAATTAGTATTTTCCATTTTAAAATTATTGTTTTCCATGTATAGCTTTGTAAAAATTTACATGTAACAAAAATTATAATTTCCATTTATAACTTTGTAAAATGATCAAGACTTGATAAGTGAGTATTTATGTGTAAGAAATTAAATATTAATTGGTGTTCCTAATCGAAATATTTATGGTATAATATTAATTGTTATAAATGTAATTACTTTTATATTTAATTCTTAAAAAAATGTGCTAATTATTTTGACATCTATGTCAAAATAATATAAGTAAGTAATATTCTTTCTTATTTATTCATTGAACCATCTACATCAATGTAACAAATATTAGTGGATAATAAAAAAANATATATAAAAGGAAATGGATTTTTATGGGCATGCTTATTTAATAGAGCATTAATTTTATTCCGTATATATAAAAAATTCTAAATCAAATAAAAAGTATGTTCCATTTTAAAATTAGTATTTTCCATTTTAAAATTATTGTTTTCCATGTATAGCTTTGTAAAAATTTACATGTAACAAAAATTATCATTTCCATTTATAACTTTGTAAAATGATCAAGACTTGATAAGTGAGTATTTATGTGTAAGAAATTAAATATTAATTGGTGTTCCTAATCGAAATATTTATGGTATAATATTAATTGTTATAAATGTAATTACTTTTATATTTAATTCTTAAAAAAATGTGCTAATTATTTTGACATCTATGTCAAAATAATATAAGTAAGTAATATTCTTTCTTATTTATTCATTGAACCATCTACATCAATGTAACAAATATTAGTGGATAATAAAAAAAATATATTTAAAGTTTTTAGATAAAAAAAGTTATAATATTTATTTTATGATGCTTATTACAAGTACAGAAGGGGAGTGATCATCATCGGCTATAAACTCGCATCATCGAACACGTTCGAGAAAGAATATACTTTGCAAACACGTTCCAGTACATATTTCCCAAAAAGTCATCTATAATTTTCTTACCACGAAACAATTATACACACGCTTTATCGCTCTTTTAAGTGCATAAGAAACAGAAGAGAATTGATCTATGTTTACAACCCATTCTACTAATTTCTTTGAATATGATAATACAACTATTGTCTTTTTGTATAAATGATTATAAACAATGTAAGAAAATAGATATGGTGGACACACTCGATATATTTTAAATTTAAATGGCAAGGTAGAAGGTTCATATGTTTAAGATACATTAGTGGAATCAATTTTAGATGATCCTGTATTTAGAGAAATAAAAATTAAAAATATGTTTATTAGATTATATATGCAACATGTAAGTTGTGTGGAATGCTATATATATATATATATGTATATATATATATGTGTGTGTGTGTGTGTGTATATATATATATATATATAAAAGACTGCATACATCATATTTTATTTTTCTTTCAGATACAATCTATTTTGGGAATCTTGCATTTATGTGTGAATTTCGGGAAACTTTGCTATGACATGAACTATGAAGAAAGAATCAAATGAATAAAGATTCAAAACAACTAAAGTTTTCAATTTATTGCATAAAAGAAAAAGTTTAATTGTCTCTTCTAAGGAAAACCATCTGATTTGCTCTATAATTTATTTTATGGTCTTGGTGTGAAGAGTTCTCATTACCATGAAAAACTTAAATAAATACAACTGTATGTTTTCATTAACATTTATAAATGGAAATATTGATACATCTCACAATAATGGTTGAGCAATAATGTACTCTCAGCGAACACATTCATCATCACATACCATGTTTAATGTCACAATATGGTGAAAGACCAAAATTTACACAATTGTATATTTATGGTATACAGAACGAGATATGAAAACAAATTACTCTTTTTAGGTATCTCGAATACTTTATTGAGTACACCATTTTAATAAAAGTATTATTTACATGTGTTTGACAATATAATACACATGAAACATTATTAACATGCTAATAAAAACAAATTGTTCTCTTTGTTTCGTACAGTAGAGAGAATAATTCTTAGACTACTGATAAAAGTTTGGTCAAAGATTTGAAAAATATGGTAGATAAGCATAATGTTTTAACACAGATATTTAGAAGAACTAAAGACTTCATGGATAATGAGCATACTTCTAATGTATCATTGAGGCTGTTGAAAAGTAAGACTTCATATATAATGAGCCTACTTCTAATGTATCATTGAGGTTGTTGACAAAGAAAACTAGAGTCTCAAGAAATTATAATATCTCCCCAATACATGAAGTTGGTGCTCTAATAGTTAAAGATCTTGATTCTTAACACAATTTATTTCTAAAAAATATAGTGAACTTCACTTATTCGAACTTATTGGAGAACATAAAAAACTATTATATTCTTTTTTTAAGATAGTGCACTATTGGCACCCGTGCTCGAGGTTGTTGAATGGTAAATGATTTTTTTTCTTATCCTTTATTCCATGAGGTGAAAAGTACTACTTAATTTCTTATTCTTCATGCCAACAAGTTTGGAATTAAAAAAGACATTTTTGAGTATATTTTCAATTTCTCAAATATTATTTATTCTACCTTGGTGTTTTTGTCCAATGATAAAAAATCATGTTAGAAATATATTTACTTGATCCAGAAAATATATTGCATTAAAAAAATTCAGAATAGACAAAAATTTCGTCAAGCCCGTGCATCGCACGGGTGAAAATGCTAGTTTGAAAATTTTTTGAAGTATACAGTATTTGTATAATGTTATAAAGACTACTAAAGGTATCTAAATTAAGGTAATACTTCAACTCTACCTTTACTCTCACTTGTGAAACATCAATTTGTATAGCATCAATGTTAAATTAACCATTAGTGAATACCGACTTTATAATATATAATCATATAAATGACCATGTTTGGCCATATCTTTTAATTATAATCATAACGAACCATAAACATTTAAAAATTGTAATTTTTGAAGCTTCAAGGGTAATCCTATATGAAACGAACATAATTAACTTAGGTTGTGTAACCTTAACGACTTTGTTTCCTAATGTTATAATTGCGCGGGAGAAGATTTTTTGCAATTCTTCAACGATTAACATTGTAGTATTACATAATTCAAATGGTTAATCAGTGTTCCCAAATAACATAATGAGTGGATATTTCCTCAAATTAAAATTACTTTGTGGCTTACGATTCATAAATATTTATTCTCATTCATAAATTCAACTTTTATACAACCGCCTTTGATAAGCAAAAAAACGATTCCCTCCACTCCCGGATTAGTTTAGATTAGAAAAAAATGATTCATCTATCCGCATTAATATAATTCTTCTCCTTGGTGTAAAAACTATCTTCATCCAAGCATGTCATAAATAAATATCAATTTTTTTAAGGTTAAGAAAATATATTTTATTAAGGAAGGAAATTTTAATTATTCACTAAAAATTTTATTATAAATGAAGTGAAAAAATATAAATTATACAATATATTCTAATAAAAGCGATGATCTTTATTGCATAATTAAATTAACTTAATAATGTTAAAATCGCAAAGAATGTTAGTGTTAACATAATGTATCGCGGTGACACACTTTTGGTTCAACTGTTTTCTATTTTTTAATTAAAAACATCAAATCATAATAGATAATTAAAAACAATAAAATTTACATTTAAACCATAAATAATTATCTAAGGAGTATAAACCATAAATTTATGTGACATATTGGTTTTGAAAAAAGGCTTATGAGTAAGCCACATGTTAGTTTCCTAATTACCTGAGTCTCATTTTTATACATAAAGGAAAAGATAAAAAAATTGTATATTTTTCCTAAATTTTTTATTTTCATTATATTTATATATTTGGCTAATTTAAACATATTCTATTTGTATGAGAGTAATATTGAACATAAACTTATCATTATTAAAATTTTACTTTTTTCCTTAAAAAATTCACTTTTTTAAATCTACACTAAGTTAAAATTTATACTGAAAAAATACATTGCAAATTAACTAATCATCTATTTGTGTTCAACTTTTTCTTCTTTCTAAAAACTATTGTCAAACTCGACAATAAATTTTTTGATCTAGTTTTTAAATATTATATTAAATGTATGTGAAATTGATATAGATGTAGAGTGAGTATCTTATATATCATTATAAGTTACGTTGTAAATGAAGAGAAAATTTTATTAGTTTTAAGTTCAGTAGTCGATATAATATTTGAAGGAATATTATACTTATTTTATATTAAATAAAGTTATTATAATATTAATTATATCAAAGTTTTATTGCTAAATGTTAAAAGTTCTCATTTTGTTTTAATTTGTTTTAATTTATTTTTATTTTTCTATAAAAATGATTTAATTTCCTTTTTATTCAATTGACTGATTTTTAAGCTTAATTAGAATCCGAGAAAAATATTGTAGTAAAAGTTTTACTGAAAATTTTGTTAGTTAAAGAAGAAACTTGTCTTTTTTCCGTTAATAATTTTATTTTATGCAGTACTATATTTATATTTCACTAATTTATTATGTTACATAATTTTAGTTATTATATCATAAATTAGTTGAAGGAAACTTTGAGTCAATGCTCTTGATGACATGTCTAATGAGGTGTTAAAAAAATGTTCAGTCAACATGCCACATGTCGTAATTCTAGAACTTCACTTCCTACTTTTCAAATTTAATAAAAATGAAATTAAATATACTTATCGGTCACATAAATTTGAAACGAAATTACGAAAGAAATGCTAAGCCAAAATGGAAAACAATTCAAAGACATAATGATACGACCATTTTAGCACCTCAAAACAACCAACCACCCAAGATTGGAGAGAGAGAGAGAGAAAGAGAGATGGCTATTTACAGTGGCACTCAAATGCGTAGTCATTCCTCTCAAATTTCCCTCTCCACTCGCGTCAGTCTGAGTGTGTGAAAGAACGCCAATTTTCCACAGATTACTCATTTCCACAAATTCGGTCCCTTTATTCACACTCCCACTTCTTCTTCAAAGTGAATTTCTTGAAATTCCTTTTTTCCCCGAACCAAAAGTTGCAGCACCAACCAGAGAATTAGTGGCACCACCATTAATTTCTTGAGCTACCTACTGAAAAAAAAAGAAGCCAAAAGTGTGTAAAACATAAGTTTGGTAAAGTAGGGGGGGCTTTTCCGTTTTCGTGCATACTTATAGACCTCTCGTTTCCTTGATTACTCGTTGGAGTTTCTTGATTCTGTTTGGGTTTGAGAAAAGATGGCTCTTTGCACATATGCAATTCCTGGGAATTTGAGCAGGACGGTGGGTTCAGATCTTCAAAAGCAACAGAGGTCTTTCAGCTCACACTGCTTCAATGGAACCCATCTGCACCTTCACTTCCAGTCTAATACCAGTCAGGTTTGCTTCTTTCTTCTTTCTTTAAAAAAGTTAAAATCAACCATTAATAAAGAATGGAGGGGCAATCCTGATGAATATTTTGGGTTCCCATGAAGTAAGTAGTCATTGATTGAATTTTATACTATACAATTCTTTAATTTTAGTGAGATACTTGAATTTCATTGGATATAGCCCACTATTTTCTTTCTTCTTAACCGATTCTGTATATCCGAGTTGATTTTTTCACTCCGTTTGTTCTAGTATATTCGTTCGGCTTGATTTTTTGCGATCAAACTGTACTTACTTTTATCATTAACAATTTAGTAAAACTTACATTGCATATTAATATAGTAATATAATTTTTGAAAGCATTTTGCAAGATAAATCTTCCAAATTTGTCAAGTGGTCGTTATGTAGTTGCTGGTTGTTATGTAATTAAGCTGTATTTGGCTATGGATTCCTGATTGTTTTACGCGCTGGAGTCCTAAAATGAAATGGTCTGCCCGGTTTTTTGTTTATAGCTGAAGAAAAGGTCAAGTGGGGTTCAAGCTTCCGCATCACAGAATGATGAGTACTACTCACAGAGACCGCCAACTCCTCTTTTGGACACCATAAACTATCCAGTTCACATGAAAAATCTGTCCAAAAAGGTGAAGAGGTTATTTATTTAAAGAAACATTGAATTCCATTCTCTATCTAAAAAGGCTAGCTTTTAACTGATTTGCTTCACAATCACTCACTGGAATGCACTTTGATTTGGATTTTTATGTATAGGAACTGAAGCAACTTGCCAATGAGCTCCGCTCCGATGTTATATTTAATGTTTCAAAGACTGGGGGTCACCTCGGCTCCAGTCTTGGTGTTATTGAGCTAACGGTTGCCCTTCATTATGTCTTCAATTCTCCACAAGATAAGATACTATGGGATGTTGGTCATCAGGTAATGGTTTTACCCATCTTAGTCTGTTGATTTGTCATCTAATCATGAATAAGTGTTGCAAAGCTGATGCATCGACTTTTGCAGTCCTACCCTCACAAAATTTTGACAGGCAGAAGGGCAAAAATGCCAACATTGAGACAGACTAACGGGCTATCAGGCTTTACGAAGCGTTCAGAAAGTGAACATGATTGCTTTGGAACTGGCCACAGTTCAACCACTATCTCTGCAGGCTTAGGTATTAGTCTTTTTTTGGTATACATTTATGCCACCCGTTACTTTGTTTCATCTTTACATTCTTTGTAATTGATATATGTTGGGACTAGGGACTAGGGGCACTACGGGACTTTTATGCTTTGCATAAGGTCCTTGTTGGGACTAGGGACAAATTCCATTCCTTGTTGCCCAGTCTGAGATTAAAGCTTCATTGACTTCCCCTTGATGGGTTCATCCTTTTTTTTTGTAATTGTTATATGCCGCGTGAGCCTTTGTTTTGTGAGTTCTAACCCCTTGATATCATGAATGAAAGGAATGGCTGTGGGAAGAGATCTAAAAGGAAGGAAAAACAGTGTCGTTGCGGTCATAGGTGATGGTGCAATGACAGCAGGTCAAGCTTATGAAGCAATGAACAATGCCGGTTACCTAGATTCCGACATGATTGTCATCCTTAATGACAACAAACAAGTCTCTTTACCAACTGCTACGCTAGATGGGCCCGCTCCTCCTGTAGGAGCTCTCAGTGGTGCTTTGAGCCGGTTACAGTCCAACAGGCCTCTGAGAGAACTGAGAGAAGTTGCTAAGGTAAGCATAACCAAATACACTCCATATAATAATTAAAAATACTTCACACAGATGACAAATTCTTTGAAGAACCTAAGAATGAAAATTGTCTGTGATGGGAATTTCTGCCAGGGAGTTACGAAGCAGATTGGAGGACCCATGCATGAGCTTGCTGCAAAAGTTGATGAATATGCTCGCGGGTTGATTAGTGGTTCTGGATCAACACTTTTTGAAGAACTTGGGCTTTATTACATTGGGCCTGTTGATGGCCATAACGTTCATGATCTTATATCTATTCTGAAAGAAGTCAAGAGCACAAAGACCATTGGCCCAGTTCTAATCCACGTTATTACTGAGAAGGGCAGAGGCTATCCTTATGCTGAAAAAGCTGCAGACAAGTACCATGGTAACACATTCCCAAATTCCCAAACTAATGCATAGACACCAGTACATCTGATCTATGAGTTGTCCTTACCATCTTTGGTTTTTTTTTTAAAAAAAAATTCCTTTTCAGGAGTGGCAAAATTTGATCCAGCAACTGGGAAGCAATTCAAAGCAAGTGCGAAAACTCAGTCTTACACAACATACTTTGCAGAGGCTTTGGTTGCAGAAGCAGAAGCGGATAAAGACATAGTTGCAATCCATGCAGCCATGGGGGGTGGGACAGGTATGAACCTTTTCCTTCGTCGCTTCCCGACACGGTGTTTTGATGTTGGAATAGCAGAACAGCATGCAGTGACTTTTGCTGCTGGGTTGGCCTGTGAAGGCCTCAAGCCTTTCTGTGCAATATATTCATCATTCATGCAAAGAGCTTATGACCAGGCAAGCCATCATTTCTTTCAGATTTGAGAACCCATGTCATATCAATCCTCCAAAGCTCACCAAATGGGCCCTTACTTAAAATATTTTGTTCTGCATCCAGGTAGTGCATGATGTGGATTTGCAGAAACTGCCTGTAAGGTTTGCAATGGACAGAGCGGGTCTGGTCGGAGCGGATGGTCCCACACACTGTGGTGCTTTTGATGTTACCTTCATGGCATGCCTCCCAAACATGGTAGTGATGGCTCCTTCTGACGAGGCCGAGCTATTTCATATGGTAGCCACTGCTGCAGCCATAGATGACCGCCCTAGCTGTTTGAGGTATCCTAGAGGGAACGGCGTAGGTGTAGGATTGCCTCCTAACAACAAAGGCACCCCTCTCGAGGTAATAAGTTCGGCTTCCTAAGAAGAGGCTGATGAGTTTATTATACAAACCCAAGTACCCAACTAATACAAAAAAGGGTTAAGTATGCTTTTGGTCCCTATAAAATATTTTTTATTTAAACCATCCCTGTAAAATATTTGTAAAATATGTGTTTTTGCAAATGGGCCTCCCACCAACTTAGAGCTAATTTGTGAGGGTTTGAAGGGACCAAAAACTAAATCGCTTTGGATTTAAAATTCTATGAGGGACCAAAAACAAATTCAACACTAACTCTAAATTTTAAAAAATAGTGAAAGGACTATTTGAAAGAAAAAATATTTTACAGGGATGACTTAATAAAAAAATATTTTAGAGGAACAAAAGCAAAAATCGCTTGTTTTATGGAGACCAAAACATATTTAACCATACAAAAAATTGTGGCTTAGGTTGGTCGAGGGCGGATATTGATTGAAGGAAAAGGAGTGGCACTCTTGGGATATGGAACAGCAGTGCAGAGCTGTCTATCTGCAGCTTCTCTGTTGGAAACTTGTGGCTTACAGGTGACAGTTGCAGACGCGCGGTTTTGCAAGCCATTGGACCATTCCCTTATCCGCAATCTGGCTAAGTCACACGAAGTGCTGATCACTGTGGAAGAAGGGTCAATTGGGGGATTTGGTTCGCATGTTGCGCAATTCATGGCTCTGGATGGTCTCCTTGATGGCAACTTAAAGGTACCCATTGTAGTTTGTTAGAAAGGAATTTCTTTTCCCAAGGGAACTCTTGCTCTCCTAATTCAAATGTTTTCTTCCTCCGCGTCGTGTTTTCTTTTTCCATTACATTTGGGAAGGAAAAAGAGACACGAACAGATCAAAATAGTCTCCGAACTTTTGGCAGGCAAAGTGACACGAAAGAACCAAAAGTCGCAACAATCTGCCAAAAGGGAAAATAGTGGACATCTTGGAACCAAAACATAGAAATTTACCGCTATTCAACTTATTCTTATTACTTCCTTCGACCCAAAAAGTCCTTTCTTTATTTTTGTGTCCCACAAAGTCCTTTCTTTTTCTATTAAAAAACTACTTTTACCACTACCTATCATATCACACATTTTTACTAATAATCTGCATATCACATTCTACTTTATCCTTCACATCAAGGTTATTTTTGGGAAGTCAGCCCAAAAATATTCATTACTTAGATTTTCTGAAAAGTCAAAATGAGAACAACTTTATTGGACGGAGGAAGTATTACTTATTTTATTAGAATGAGGTTAGATCAAACTAGATCAGAAACAACTTTAAATATAACTACAACCAGATTAAGTCAGACCAGAATAAAATCAGATTAGATCCGATCAGATCAGACGAAGATAACAAGCCCTGACTGACATTTTATCATCGCGTGACATGTGAAGTGGAGACCAATGGTTCTTCCAGACAGATACATAGAGCACGGAGCTCCGGGAGACCAATTGGACCAAGCCGGCCTGACGCCATCCCATATCGCGGCGACAGTGTTTAACATCCTGGGACAAGCAAGAGAGGCCCTGGAGATCATGTCGTCGTAGGACGGTGTAAATAACTAATTATGTACAATTGTTATGTATGGTGAAATAAATGTTGAGCGTTTGAAAATGTAACATTATACATGGAAACATTATATGTTCATTCCCCGAATGAAATGGAACTCATACTTCTGTTAACCATTGGCCGGCCATACGTTTTTAAATATGCCCTTGGTAAATTCTTACGTGGTTCTAAGGATAATGTTCATTTTATGAATTTTATTGGATCCTTACAAAAAAATCTATTTGTCAGCTCATGAAAAATGTGAGAAGATTTATATTTTATATATGGACTTTAGGATCACATTAGAACATCTCTTTAATCTTTCACTTGTCGTTGGAAAAGAAGAAAATGAAATATTTGATTTGGAAAATCAACAAAAGATTTTAACTTTGGAGATGGATAAGAAGAAGATAAAAAAATCCTAAATATATAAAAATAATTATTTTAAAATCAAGCAAAATATTTTCAATGCTACGAAGTAGTATTTATTTCTTTTTTTTTTGGGCGCTTGGCGAGGGTCTTGACTCTCGATGTACGCCGGTCTTCATTGGTAGGGGGTAATGGTGCCTGATGTGCAAAGCCTTAGGCTAGGGGTGTCATCATCCACCATCCTCATTTCTAACTTACCGGCACATTAGCTTTCTCTATTTTTGTTGGTGATTTTAGTGTCATCGGTTATTTTGTTTGATTAAGTTTACTTAGATCAGACAAGAATTTGAATAGACGTTGTCAAACGAGTTAGGAGGTACGGAGTGCGCACTCGTTCAATGATATTACAATTTCATTGCAGGGGGTTCGGGGGCGGCATCCCCTGGAAGCGGAGACCAAGGGGCGGCAGCCCCTGGCGAGGTCCAAGGGGCAGAGCCCCTTTGCTTTATGAAAATCCTTCATATTTTCATGAACGGACTTTGAAACTCTAAACATTTGGACGTATGAATAAAACGTCAAAACTTGACCCGAAAATCGCAGAAAACTCTTTGAGAGAATAATCACAGGACTTCCGTGTCTATCTTTACGCGCGAGCATTCATATCTTTTATGCAAACGTTCATGTCTAATCTTAAGATTTATCGATTCTGATGGTGTAAATTACTTAACCGGTCAAACTATACTAGACCGGGTCTAGAATAGTTTGCTTGATCTGGCAAAGTAAGAAAGGTAAAAACTCGCAGATTGACCGGTAGGACTTTAGGTGGAACACCTGTAGCCCAATTTATATTATAACGGAGAATGCACGGGTGCTTTTACAAGGGAGTTTAGAGAGAGTGAATTCCGATCCCCCTTTCTAAGGTTTACAAGAGGTATATATACTAAGCTAAGGGGACAGGGCCACGTGCGCCCACGTGAGGGCACGCAGCTGATGTGGTGCGAGATGACTGTCCCTGTGCTGCCTTGTCATCTTGCGAGGAGGGTTGTGCCCTTGTCGTGTTCTGGCTTGGAAAAGTTCCTTCGGCATCTCCACTGATTCTCCAGTAATGCCAGCCACAACAGTCCAAGTCCTCTTGGACTCTTCCTGCCGACACCCTTCACTCTTCGGAAACTTCACCGGTTGGTCTTTGAGGGTTGATTAGCTAGCTTCGAAGGATGAATTTAGACGATAGGAAAGTTTGACCGGTATACTATCCGAAGTATACCGGGCAACCTTTTGGTCAATCATCTATCCCCTTCGCTGACGGTTCAGATCCTCCACTCAAGTTTAACCTCTTTGACCGGTCAACTATTTGGTTCCATCCTTTGACCGGTCATGGGTGAGATACACCCATCAATAAGCCCACCACTTCTCGGTTATGCAATCGTGTCATAAGCGGGAAGTAAAAATCTGAGACAAGTCTTTAAATTTTGAAATTTCAGCCTTTCCCGCTCAAAACATTTGAATTCAAAATTCAAAAAGTGTCCGTTCTGACACGTGTGGTCTGCTGGACGGCGTCAGACCCGCGTCCTTTCGTCTTCCCAGGCGCAATGATGGGGCCGCCTGACGCGGCGCGCCCTGGTGAAGCCACGTCGCCCCTCTCCCATCTCTCCTCACCTATATAAAGGCTTCCAACCCCATTTCTCCTTCACTTTTCGATCTCGCGTTCTTCAGGCTCTTACCGGTCAAGTCCTTGCTCTCGCTCTCCAGCCCTCCGAGTCAAGTAAGCCTCTTCCCTTTTTTCGACTTCCCCTTCTTTTTTTCTCAGCTTTTCTCTCCGGTCGATGTCTTCTTCTTATAGCCAAGACATTTCTGCCTCAGATGCCCACGCATCTGAGGAATCCCCGTCTACCTCTTCGTCGACCGGGTCATCTTCACCCGTTCTTGGACCCCGGTCGGTTCCCAAGCCCAATATCCCAGGACCGCGGCCGGTAAACCAGATGCCCGGTCAGAGTACAAACCAAACTGGTCAGAGTTTTTAGGAGGGGGATGCACCGGTCGAAGACGAACCAGCCCCCTACGACCCTGAAAATGAGTCGTATGAGAAATGGGTGGACCGGCTGGAAGCAGCCGGTTACTCTCCTCTTCCTACCAGTTACCCTTCAGACATCTACCCCCACGTTTCCAAGATCGCCCAAAATAAGGCCCGTAGGAACCTCCCGGAGGGGTATGTCCTTGAATACGACCCTAACTGGCCCAACATCATCGAGCCCCATCGGGATGATAGGGTAGGGTTCCATATCATTTCCCTGGAGAGTGGCACTGTCTTCCCCCTTCGCCCCCTTCTGGTTGAGTTGTGCCACTGTTTCAGGATCCTTCCCGGGCAAATTACGCCCAATGCCCACCGTTTCCTTAATGCCTTTGTAAATATCTGCACCCATCTCAAAACCGACCCTTCTCTTTGCTTTTTCCTCTATTTGTTTGAAGTTCTTCCCGGTAAGTCGGGTTGCGATGGTTACGTCTATTTCAAAGGCCGTAACGGTCGCCAATTCATTTCTGACCTTCCACAAAGCAACCGGTTGTGGAAGGAAAATTCGTTTTCATAAAATTTCCCACGATCTCTCCTTTGGCCGGCATACAATGGAATGACCACATCTTGAAGCCGCAGTATACCGAGCCAGCCACCGCCCCAGACTTGGAAGAGAGTTTAGAGAAGCTTCTCCGAGGGGACCCGTTCACCGGGCAAATGTTTCACTACGGGGCTTGGATCTGGCGGATCCAACCGGGTGGCCAGGGTACCGTTATGGCTCACGAAGTAGCGGGGCACGGGGTACCCGCCCCGGGCAACACTGCAGAGGCCGGGGGCTCCAGCCACCCAGGTACCTTTCCTTCCCCTTTTTCTCCATTTTGATATACGGGTCAAAGTTCGTACATTATATTTTTGCTTGTTCTGCAGGGATGAATTTCAGAGTATTCAACATCCCAACGAAGAGGACCGGTGGCTCTTCCTCTGCTGCCCCAAAAACTGTACCGGTCCAACAGGAACCGGTGGAGATCCATTCGGAGGAGGAAACGCCTCCAACCGGGGGAGATGCTCAGGCCAAGAACGCCCCGGTGAATCCTCCCCTCGACAAGGGAAAGGGGAAGATGAGGATGAAGAAGGCCGCCACCACCCATCCAGCGGCGAAGAGGAAAAGGGGGGAAAGTTCCCTGGCTGAGGAATCGCTGGAGGAGCTCTGGGTCAAATTGACCCTCAAGCTGAAAGAGGTAACACTTATCCGGTATGTTCCCTTGAATTTGTCACTTGATCATTGTACTAACCGATATGCTTTTCAATATGTAGATGGGTGAAGTTAGGCCTGACGCCTTGGAGCAACTCACCGAAGATTCCTCCTCCCGGTTGGCCCAGCTGGAAGAGAAGTTGAAGAGATCCGAGGCCCACAACCGGGAGCTCAAGGACCTGACGGCCCGACAGTTAGATGAGATGGCAAATATTTCAGCAATTGCTGGGGGGGCCAAGGCTGAGACTCTCCAGCTGAAGGAAGAGAACCTGAAGCTGATGGAGGAGTTGGAGTCGAAGGAACGTGAGTTTCCCGGTAGGGCCCGCCGGTGGATGGAGGACAATCTGGTAGAAGCTGCCCGGGTTCTCACCTCTTTTGGGGAGAGGACCATGGAGGGCTTGAGGCTATTGTACCGGGAGGAGCAAGGGAAAGAGATGATCACCCAGATTGGCTCCTACAGCTTTATGTCTGGACAGAAACGAGACCGGGAGGCTACCCACGCAATCCTGGCTGAACGGGACCCGACCTTCTCTGCCGACGCTTACGGCCTGGCTCCCATCCCCAGTGAGGAACCCGAGCCCCCTTTTCCTTTGGAATGAACTCCCCGGCTGCGCCCGGTTATTTTTGTAAAATTTCTAGACTTGAAATTTCCCCGGGTATGCCCGGCGTACTTGTAAACATTTGACATCTCCTGTTTTGTTAAATGCAATGTTTGTTTGCTTACCCGGTAAATCTTGCCTTTGCCTCTTGATTGATACTTTGCTCTTGTTCCTTAGAATCTCTTCATAAAATTTCTGGCCGGTTAAACTCCAACTTTTATTCTCGAATGTCTTCATCTTGATGGTCGACTTAAAAAAGTTTGACCGGCTAAACTTCATTTTGGCTTTTCGATAAAGTATCGTTTGACCGGTAGGCTCCTTCTCCACGGTTTGGCCGGCCAAGTACTTTGCCTTGTAGAACTTTCGAAGTTCTGTTGTGTCGATACCCAACCGGGGTATTCCTTTTTTTTGACCGGTAGGCTGTAGATGGAAACACCTGTAACCTAGTAATTCTTGAAGTAT
Source organism: Cuscuta campestris (assembly GCA_900332095.2). NCBI lineage: Eukaryota > Viridiplantae > Streptophyta > Magnoliopsida > Solanales > Convolvulaceae > Cuscuta > Cuscuta campestris. Next base: position 1,591,968 of record OOIL02000104.1, read on the forward strand.
CCTTAACCGGTAAGAGTACTGGAGATTTAACCATGTCGAATGGTTTTGAACCCTCTCCAAGGTTCAAATGCACCCTTCTTCCAGGGCCCCCTCTTCCGGGTGATTAAGTCTTTTAATGGCCCTTTGATTTCTACTATCCCGGGAAAGCCTTAGCTCACCCCCCGTTCAAGTCTTCCCTGAGAAGGGGGAAACAGGATGCGCCACGGTGGACGATCCCCTTCTATTTCTTTTAATGGGCATCTTTTAGTCCCCAATCAATTTGACGGTACCGGCTGATTCCCCGATACCGGTCAAACCTCATGGGCCCGTGTAAATACGGTTCGAACCTTCTTCCAGGTCCAGCCCTCTTGCAAGCATACCCTCTTCCGGGTTTTAATATTTTTTCTATTATACTGAGCAAGACCGGTGTATTAACCAGCGTGCCAGGTCCGGGCCTGTTGTTAGCCTTGGTTTGCTAAGCCTCATGTTTTGATGTTAAGAAACAATATAAGAGCTTAACGTTTGTTTAAGTGTTTCAGGAAAAACAAGAATCCATTAAGATTCGGTACTCAAGAATGAAGTCGAAACACTAAACTAGCGTAGAATATAGGTAGAAACCAATGTAAGGATATGATTTTATATACCTATATTCACAAGCTCAAAAACACTCACAAAACATGTTAAAAACCCTTTTATAATCATTTTCAAACATCCAAAAGGTTTTAAACAAAATTGGAAATGATTTGGACAAAAATAAAAAAATTGTCAAAATGGTCATAAGGTACCTAGGTACCGTACGCACGGGACCCCCCTACCGTATGGACGGGACCCCCCTACCGTAAGGGGTACCGTACTAAGATAGGTACCGCCAGAGAGTTTTGGCCTGAGAAGGTACCTAGCTACCGTAAGCACGGGACCCCCCTAC
>OOIL02000104.1:1597722-1614749 GCA_900332095.2 Cuscuta campestris
TTTTGAGAGAGTATAATTTCCTTCTACACCGGCTAAGTTTTGTTCTTCATTTTAATATTCTAGCCGTTGTGTAGAATCTACTTTTGTGTTCTTCAAACACATCTTCTTACGGTCGAGAATAGCCGTCAAATTCTCACGTTGTAACGGTTAAGGATAGCCGTATAAATCCTTGGGTAAAGGTTCAAGGATAGCCTTTGAAATCCTTGGGGGAACGGTAGAAGATAGCCGTTAAATCTTCGTTGTAAACGGTTCGAGATAGCCGTGGTGAAATCTCGGAGTGAATCCTATTGGCAAGGGTTGTTTGCCAAACTAGTGCGGTGCTTTGACGGAGTTCAAGAGACCGGGACTTAGTGGATTCGGAAATCCTTGAGGAGGAGCCTCGAGGTACTGGAGTAGGGAGTTCCTGAACCAGTATAAAATCGGTGTGCATTTTATTTACGCTTTTATTTCTGCGTTTTATATATTGCTTCCGCATTTGCCAACACCGTTTTTATTAAACTCCGAAAAGATTTTAAAACGCCTTATTCACCCCCCCTCTAAGGCGTGGGCACAACGACTAAACCGACTAACAATTGGTATCAGAGCAGTTTCGTAGTTGAAAGTGCTTAACCGCATCTACGACAAAGATCCACTTGTTGTGTCCTTTTTTAACGACTAAACCGACTAACACCTGTGTCTCAGTTGGCTTATCCAAGTGGATTCGATCCACCCAGGAAGCCCTCCTAGGATAGGTTCGACATATCAATTCTGCCGCTACCAAGTAGAGTATTGAACATCACTTTGATTGATAATGTAGTAGGCCTCGCCTAGTATTACAATCATTTGTAGAACTTGCGAAGATGGTGGGAATTCCAAGTTCTTTCTATAGGTACACCATCTAAAGTTTCTAACCGGTACGTTCCTGGTCGAATGATGGCTTTAACCCTGTATGGGCCTTCCCAGTTTTTTGCCAGCTTTCCCCCATCGCCGGGTCTACTTGCTTCTCTTCTTCGTAGGACTTCATCTCCAACTTGGAAGTACCGCGGCCCAACCTTGTTGTCATGGTACTTCTTCACAACTTGTTGGTATGTACTCATTTTAACCTCCGCGGCCATTCTTCGTTCTTCAACCAAGTTGAGCTCGGCCAAGTGGTCTTCTTCATTTTGCTGGGGCTGATAATTTGATTCCTGGAACGCTGGGAATTCAGCTTCGATGGGTAGCCTTGCTTCACACCCATAGGTTAGGGAGAATGGAGTTTCCCCGTGAGCCCTCCTGGGCGTTACTCGGAATGCCCACCTGATGTGTGGGAGCTCTTCCAGTCACTTGTTTCCTGCTTCTCCCAGCCGTTTCTTTAGACCATCTACAATCGTCCTGTTGGCATTTTCAACTTGGCCATTCCCTTGGGGGTACGCTACCGAGGAGCGATTGTGCTTGACTCCGAAGCCCTCCAAGTGTTCGGTGAATCTCGGATTTCGGAATTGTGGGCCGTTGTCGGTGATGAGGTTCATGGGCGCTCCAAACCTCGTGATGATGTTCTTCCAAATGAATTTCTTACATTGTTAAGTGGTGATGTTGGCCAATGCTTCGGCCTCGATCCATTTGGTGAAATAATCGATGGCTACGATCACGAACTTCTTCCCTCCTTGGGCGACTGGGAATGCTCCGATGATGTCAACCCCGAATCTAGCGAATGGGATGACGTTTGATACGGGGTGATAATAGGTCACCGGTCTACCAGGATACTTGTAGAATACTTGGCACGTCCTGCATTTCTGAACGTACCTTTCACAATCCTGGACAATTGTTGGCCAGTAATACCCCAACAAGATGATGCGTTGGGAAAGCGTACGGGACATTTGATGCGCCGCGCATACGCCTTCGTGAACTTCCGCTATGACTCGTTCAGCCTCCCTATTGGTTAGACATCTCAGGAGTGGCCCCCCAAATGCCCTTTTATACAGCTTTCCATCAAGAACCTGGAATCGGGGTGCCCTGAGCTTCACTTTTCTCGCCCGGTCATCTTGCTCTGGTAAGCTCCCATCCATCAAATATTCCATCAGATCATACATCCAATAGTCGTCCGCCCCGACCAGGTTTGACTGGTCAAATTGGCTTCCGGCTGTTATAGCGGCGACTTCCAATTTTTCGATGCTTGCACAGTCAAGGATCTCTACCCGGGCAAGTTTTGAAACATGCTCGGGAGCATACTGCGTCAATTTGGAGAGAAGGTCTGCATCCACGTTCTCCGCCCGGGGAATTTGGGCGATCTTGAATTCCTCGAAGCCTTTCAACAGGGCGAGCACGAGCTCCTTGTACTGTGCCATGCGTCCTTCCCTTGCTTCCATGTTTCCGGTCACTTGCCCAACAATCAGGCTAGAGTCAGATTTGATACTGACCCGGCTGATTTTCAAGGCTTGGGCAAGTCTGAGCCCTCCAGCCAGAGCTTCATACTCGGCCTCATTGTTCGTCAGCTTGAAGTTGAAGACGATTGCATGGTAGATCTTGAACCCTTCTGGGGTGGTGAACACGATACCACCCCCGCATCCTCTAGGACCGGATGCCCCATCAACTGCCATCTCCCACCATTGCTCAGTGGGCTTGTTAACCGGTAGGTCTGGAGTTAGACTGGTCATTTCTACCAGGAAGTCAGCAAGGGCATGTCCCTTGATTGCCGACCTTGGCCGTACTCAATGTTGAATTGAGTTAACATCATCGCCCACTTCACCATCCTCCCGGAGGATGTTGAATTTCGTAACACTGCACCCAGCGGTTGGTCAGTCAAGACTTCTACTGGGTGAGCTTGGAAGTAGGATGTCAACTTTTTTGCGGAGATGAAAAGTGCATAGGCTGTCTTTTCCATCGCCGCATATCTACTCTCAGCCCCGTTTAGTGCTTTGCTCACATAATAAATGGGCTTTTGCGCCCCATCATCTCTTATTAAAACGGAGCTTACAGCATTTGGGGAAATTCCCAGGTACAGATACAGAGTTTCACCCGGTTTGGGTTTAGACAATACAATATCCGACGCTAGATACTCTTTCAGCTCCTCAAATGCCCTCTGGCATTCTTCGTCCCATGCGAATGCGCTGGCCTTCTTCAGAACTTTGAAGAAGGGCAGGGATCTCTCAGCTGACCGGGAAAGGAACCGGCTGAGGGCCGCTAGACGACCAGTCAACTTTTGAACATCCCTAACGGAGGTAGGGGCTTGCATTTCAGTGATGGCCCAGATTTTCTCTGGGTTGGGCTCTATTCCTCTCTTGGTCACCATGAATCCCAAGAACTTCCAGGTACGAACCGCGAAGACGCATTTCTTAGGATTCAGCCGGAGGTTGTATTTTGCCATGATATCAAACGTGGCTCGCATATCAGCCGGGTGGTTGAGAGATACCTGGATTTTGATCAGCATGTCGTCGACGTATGCCTCCATGGTCTTTCCCAACAGTGGCTTGAAGAGTTTGTTCACCATGCGCTGGTAGGTTGCTCCTGAGTTCTTCAAGCCAAACGCCATTACCTGGTAGCAGTAGGTTCCTTCAGGTGTGAGGAATGACGTCTTCTCTTCATCTTCCTTGGCCATGTAGATTTGGTGGTAACCCTTGAAGGCATCCATGAAACTTAGGAGTTCGCACCCCGCAGTTTCGTCCACCATTTGATCTGGACTTGGGAGGGGGTATGAATCCATCGGACAAGCCTTGTTCAAGTCCGTATAATCCACACACATTCTCCACGTGTCGCCCTTGGGAGCAAGGACAACGTTGGCCAGCCAATCCGGGTATTTGACTTCCCGGATGTGACCAACACTGAGGAGGTCCTTCACTTCCTTTTTGACGAAGTCTCGCCGGTCACTGGCCAGGTATCGCTTCTTCTGACGTACCAGTCGACTTCCCTCCCTCACGGCCAACCGGTGGCAGATAACAGAGCGATCTATTCCGGGCATATCCGCCACGCTCCATGCGAATATGCCCGCGTATTCTTGAAGGACCCGCGTAATCTCTGCCTTGAGATCTTCGAGGAGATTCGCTCCAATTCTGACCATCCTCGAAGAATCACCCGGGTGAAGTTCGATTTCCACCGTCTCGGCCTCGGGCTCCAATTTCTCCCGGGTCTCCTCCTTTGTGATCTCTTGGGAGATGACATTGACCCCCTTGGTCATCTTCTTAACTGCCCGGGCATAGCACTCCCGAGCATTCTTCTGGTCGCCTTTCACTTCACCCACACCACCTGGAGTGTGGAACTTCATGCACAGGTGGGGCATGGAAATCACCGCCCCGACCTTATTGATGCCTGGCCTTCCAAGAATTGCATTGTGGACGCATTTGATGTCCACAACTATGAACCGCATCTTTTTCCATACAGTTTTTTCACCTGATCCTAGTTCGACCAGTAGAACTATGGATCCTTCGGCTTCTACCGTATCTCCCGTGAAGCCTGAGAGAGGGGTTTTGAGGGGTTCAAGTTGTGTCCGACACAACCTGAGTTTTTGGAAAGTCTCCAGGTATAAGATGTTGACACTGCTGCCGTTGTCAACAAGTACCCGGGCGACATCCACCACATTAATGTCCATGGTGATGACCAATGGATCATTGTGATCTTCACCGGTAGGAGGGAGATCCCGGTCAGTAAAGACGATCGGCTCCCTCCTAGTATGTTTACGTCTGGCCGGTTCAGCACTTACTTCACCAACGTAAATGCTCCGGACCCAGTTCTTCCGCTGCGCGGCTGAATCTCCACCCTCAGGTCCGCCGAAGATCATGCCGATGTGCTCTTTTTCGGGAGCAGGTTGCCGCTCCCTTGGCCGGTTATTCCTCCGCCGGTCGTTGTCCCGGTCATCTCCCGGGGCAGCTGGCCTAACCCATTGATGACTCTTCTCTTGGGCTTTCTGCAAGTAATCCTTGCCCAGCTCTCCACTGTCGATCATCTGCCGGATTACTCCCTTAACACTCTTACATTCGGAGGTGTTATGGGAATCTGACCGGTGGTACGAACAATAGGTGCCCGATCACTGCCGCCCTGTTTGACTGGTAGGGTTTTCCGGAGGAATGACCGGTGCTTTCCGGATTTCTTGGCATTCTTCCGTATTGACCATTCGGATGACCGGGTCATAGTGGTGCCTCGGCCGGCTAGGTCCCGGTGCTTCTTCCTTCTTGACTTGAACCGGTTTGGGCTTGTAACCATGCTCGGCTTCCTTCTTCGCCCGAAGTTGAGTTTCAGCCTCAGCAAACTCCCATGCAGTATGGTAGGCCTCTTGGTACGTGGCCGGGGGTTTCCGGCAGAACTCCTTGTATAGTTCCCCAGCACGCAAGCCATTCAAGAGGAGGGATAAGACGGTTTTGTCATCCATTTTTTCCACCTTGTCTACCTCTTCCTTCCACCGGGTAAGGAACTGAGTAAGGTTCTCAGACTCCCTCTGCCCGGCTGTACTAAGATAGGTGAATTTCTTCCTCTTAGTACAATTCTCCTGGAACTTGGCCTTGAACTTTGAGGCCAAATCACTGAATGAATCAATGCTTCCTGGGCGAAGCTTATTGAACCATTCAGTGGCTCGGTTCCGCAAGGTCTGGAAGAAAAGAAGGCACTTTTCTTCATCGGTGCAACCGTTCATGGTTGCACTCTGGTTGAAGGAGTCCAGATGGATTTCTGGATCTTCCTTCCCGGTGAATCTAGGGGCGTCGATCTTGACCTTTCGCGGGAAAGGTGTCAGATGGACCCTTATGGTGAACGGGAACCCCGCCAGGGGTTTGTCCCGGTCATTCTTCTCTCCGACCTTCTTTTCCAGCCTCTCTAGTTTTGCCTCCATCTGTTGGACGCGGTCATTTGGGACGGTCAACCGGTTTGCCACCGGTAACCTGGGCTGGCTCTCTGCTTCCTCTTCCTGACGAGAGGCCCTCGTCCTCGCTGGCTCCTGCCGGTTAGACCGGGAGCGCCGGGTGCGGGCAGGCTCGGCCTCCCGCACCTCGCCTAGCTGGGCGAACGCACTGACATGGGCAACGCTCTGCCCCAGCCTTTGCTTGGCTGACTTCCTCTGGCCTTCCTCCCTATCCCCCAGCCTTTCAAAGGCGGAGTTTCGGGAGGTCGCTGGCCGGATGTTTTTTCCTTTCTTCTTCTTGTGGGCCCTTGGAATGTCCCACTCGCCGTCATCACTCTCAATTGAGACGCAATGACCATCAGCGGTGACTTGCGGATTCATACCTTGCGGGGGACGCGACGACCCTGCAGCGTTAAGCGCGCCAGTCAAGTTGACAGGGGCCATGGTGCTGACCAGCTGGGGCTGGAAAGGTGATGGCTGCGGCACCGGTGTCTGGAATGGCGTCACCGCCATTGGAGCTTGTAGGGGCATGGTTCCCGCGCATGGAAGAGCAAACAGGAACATACCAGGGAGAAAAGGCATCCCCCCATTCTGTTGGCACATGGCCATGACCTGGCCAAAGCCCTGGATGGCTTGTAGGTTGGCTGGGTCATTCATGAACTGAGTCATGCTTGGTGGGAACGTGACCCTCGGTCCAGCGGAAGGGACGGGGGTCGTGAATGGGCTGATCACGCTAGGCGTTGGGACAGAGCTCAGACCCAAAGGCAACACCGGGGCTGAAATGACCGGTATGGTAGCTGCCACAGGGATGCTGGTACCCTCATTGGTGGCTTGCACCTGAGTGGAAGTAGCGTTGATTTGTTGGGTTGAAGACATTTTGAGTGGTGTTTTTGTGGGTAGGTTTGTGTTTAGGAGAAGAAACCTTAACGGTCCCACGGTCGGCGCCAAAAATGATGGTGTAAATTACTTAACCGGTCAAACTATACTAGACCGGGTCTAGAATAGTTTGCTTGATCTGGCAAAGTAAGAAAGGTAAAAACTCGCAGATTGACCGGTAGGACTTTAGGTGGAACACCTGTAGCCCAATTTATATTATAACGGAGAATGCACGGGTGCTTTTATAAGGGAGTTTAGAGAGAGTGAATTCTGATCCCCCTTTCTAAGGTTTACAAGAGGTATATATACTAAGCTAAGGGGACAGGGCCACGTGCGCCCACGTGAGGGCACGCAGCTGATGTGGTGCGATGCCTTGTCATCTTGCGAGGAGGGTTGTGCCCTTGTCGTGTTCTGGCTTGGAAAAGTTCCTTCGGCATCTCCACTGATTCTCCAGTAATGCCAGCCACAACAGTCCAAGTCCTCTTGGACTCTTCCTGCCGACACCCTTCACTCTTCGGAAACTTCACTGGTTGGTCTTTGAGGGTTGATTAGCTAGCTTCGAAGGATGGATTTAGACGATAGGAAAGTTTGACCGGTATACTATCCGAAGTATACCGGGCAACCTTTTGGTCAATCATCTATCCCCTTCGCTGACGGTTCAGATCCTCCACTCAAGTTTAACCTCTTTGACCGGTCAACTATTTGGTTCCATCCTTTGACCGGTCATGGGTGAGATACACCCATCAGATTCTATAAAAGAGTCCCGTTGGTATGGTTGAGAATTGATTCGAAGTGTTATTCTTGATTAATGTCTTATCCGATTAAAGTATTTTGGTAATTTACTTTGATGTGAAAGCGTTTTTTCGATTTTTTACGGTCAACAAATTCATCTGTTTCTTCGTTAAATATATTCTGTCAACACTGCTTTGCAGTGTTCTTCGTCCAAACGATTTTCTAACAATTTTATCATCATTCCACCCCAAATCTTTTTTAATTTTTATTTTTACATATTACTTTTAAAATATTTTATATAATTTTTTAAACAAAACTAAAATAAAATTTGAAATTAAAAACTATAACTAAAAAATAAAAAACAAAATTAGATCTGAAAAAATTCAAAACTAGAAAATTTAAAATTTAAAAGTGAAAAATTTGAAGAAGTTTATTTATAAAAGAAGGAGCTTGTAGAGTACGCGTGCAGACGCTGGCCAAGCTGAGTCTCGATTGGGGGGGGTTTGTTCCCCATCGGGACCGGATGCCACGTCTTTTGTCCCAGTTCCACAACCCACAATCTTAAAGAGAACTACTTTAAGTTACTTATTTTTCAACTTTTTTAATGAAAAAGATGATACTTTTTACATCGTATTTTGGTATCATCTCATGACATTGGATTCCAATGACATGTGAACCTTGGCGTTTTACATAATTATTATATTAATATTCTTACCAGTTGCATTAGTTAGAATCTAGTTCAAGTATGAGACTAACCAAATGTGGAAAGGAAAAAATTTTGGAAAGATACTCCTTTCGTCCCAAAAAGAATTTCCTACTTTGATTAACATGCAAAACCCCGTGAATTTTAAAATAATTTTATTTATAAATTGGTAAGGAAATAACACATAAAAAAATTATATTTAAAAAATACATCGAAAACTATACAAAATAAGAAATGACAAAATATTTTATTTTATCAAATGATCAATGAAAGCACGTGAAAAAATAAGAATTATCGAGAGACCAAACAGGAAATACTTTTTGGGGGTAGAAAATTAGGTGTCGTTTTCGTTTGTTCCTCACAGGATTGAGTAGAAGTGTGTAGAAAATAAAAGAAGGACCCGGAACATGGAAGAACGCACCACCATTTTCATGCTCCTTCCATCCATCACCTTCCTTTTTCACACTATAAATTCTTACTGCTCTCCATTTTTCCCCATCCACGGAACAATTGAATCTCCAGATTTCATTCCTATCGCACTCAAGCGCTTAATTAATTTCAATCTTCCGATTCAGATTCACCGTCGTGAAAATCAAACATGTCTCTGATTCCGAGCTTCTTCGAGGGCCGCCGGAGCAACGTCTTCGATCCGTTCTCCATGGAGCTGTGGGACCCTCTGTTTTCCAACACGCTGGCCAATTTCACCGGCGGCGGCGGCGAGCCCGCTCGGGAGACATCTGCCTTCGCCAATGCCCGAATTGACTGGAAGGAGACGCCGGAGGCTTACGTCTTCAAGGCCGACGTCCCGGGGCTGAAGAAGGAGGAGGTAAAGGTGGAGGTGGAAGAAGGCCGGGTGCTGCAGATCAGCGGCGAGCGGAGCAAGGAGGAGGAGGAGAAGAGCGACAAGTGGCACCGCGTGGAGAGGAGCAGCGGGAAATTCCTCAGGCGGTTCAGGCTGCCGGAGAATGCCAGGGTTGACCAGGTCAAGGCAGCGATGGAGAACGGCGTCCTCACCGTCACCGTCCCAAAGGTGGAGGAAAAGAAGCCCGAAGTGAAGAACGTTCAGATCTCCGGCTAGAAATCAAAGAACGTACCAGAAATCGACTTATCCTAATTATCCGTAAATGCCTATTTCTGCTGTGGTCATGTTTTGGGTCCATTTGAATAAATACTGAATAGTTCGTTGTAATTTTCAATCGGGGTCATGCGTTAATGCAATTCACCATTTCATTTGAATCCCTCTTCTCTTTTAGAAGGTATGCTCTGCTCAAGCGCTCTTGCATGTGTTCCGGTCTGATCCTGAGTATTTTAAAATGAGGAAATTGATCATATAGGATTAAAAAGTACTCGTAATAAGTTTCTTTATCTTTTATTTCTTCTATGTTACATAATTTCATATCATCTTATATAAATATTTTCATACCCAATCCGTCGGTCATCGTTGCAGTCACCGTTCAGCCCCTAAAACCTTTTCCTCTCAGGTTTTCGATCTGGTAAAATGACGAGAGGCGTAATGCAATCTCTGGGACGACACACGACGTGAGACAGAGCCTAGACCAACACTGTCTTTGACGTTTTGACTAATTGAATCGGATGACTTTTGACATCGTTTACTGACTTTGACGTTCTGACTAATTGAACAACCAAAAGAATTGTTTGGCTAATGGATATTTTACTTGGTTGTTTGATCCAAAAAGCCAAAGGGAGTAGCGTTTAGACGTGGCAGTTAGAAAAAAAATAATTTTCAAACTTATTTTCCTTGAAAGATATTCAATAATGTATATAAAAAATTAAAACTTAAAAAATTTAAAATAAAAAGAATTAAAAATTTCAAAATAAAAATATATCTAATGAGAAAATCAAAAGAAACAAATCATTAAAAATGCATACACTATTATTTTTTTTATGAATTATATGAAAGTAAAATTTAGTACTCCATATATTAAAGATTTAATTTTTACATGTGCAAAAATAAAAAAATACTATATGTGTGTGTCTACACACACACACACACATACATACTATGTGTGTGTGTATATATATATATACACATACATACATACATACATATATATACACACGTGTTGGTTCAGGTGAGAATGGTCATTACTGCGAGAATAGACCTTATCGTAAGAATGATGCATATTTATACCGTCACGATGCATTTGTACATTGTTGTATTGCATTTTCGGTACTAGAGTAAAGTCCAACTAATTTACCATAATACCACTATATTTTTTCAGTTTTTTTGTTTTTTTTTTTTAAATTTTTCAAGCCTTAGATTTTAAGCACAAGCTAAGATGCATTCTTATTTCTTGCATTAGATTGCATTCTCACATGATCCTATGTATGTATGTATGTGTGTGTGTGTGTATGTATGTATGTATGTATGTATGTATGTATGTATGTATGTATGTATGTATGTATGTATGTATGTATGTATGTATGTATGTATGTATGTATGTATGTATGTATGTATGTATGTATGCATGTATGCATGTATGTATGTATTCATGCATACATGCATGGATATATGTATGTATGTATGTATGTACTAGAATTTTTATGCCCGTTGCACAAATTTTAGTGCCCGATCAAGGTTTATTTGACACCAATTCCAAGTATGTTGGGGATAACATTAAGGTATATAAGACATTTAATGTTGATCGACATAGTTGGTATATACCAAATTCATAATAAGGCAATTTGATAAATAACATGATTTTTGCATGTATAAATTTTGATATTAGATTTCATTAGCTTTTTTAAAAGCTAATTATTTTTGTTATTATTATTATTATTGTTATTATTATTATTACTATTTTTATTATTATTAATATTTTTATTGCCATTATTATTATGATTATCACTATTAGGGCTGGGTTGGGAAAACCGAAAACCGCAAATCGAACCGAAATCGATCGAAACGAGCTAGAAAAAAAACCGAACCGAAAAAACCGAAACTGAATGTAAAAAAACTGAACCGAACCGTTAGTGTTTGGTTCTGTTTTGGTTTTCACTTTTAAAAACCGAACCGAACCGAATAAACCGAACTTTTTTAGATACTTCGCTTTATTTATATGAATATATGTGATATGTAAAAAAATTATAGAAATATAAACGCAAATAAATTACTAGTCGATTAAAATTATTTTCTTAACTATTAATTAAACATTCTAGCCATATTATTATAAACTTTGAAAAAACCTAAGAATATAAACACCAATAGCTAATCCTAATATAGAATTATATTAACATTAAAAATTGACACGAGTAATTTACATATTTACATAACAAATACTTTGATGTTATAATGAATATGAAAGTATTATACCAAAAAACCTAAATTCTTCGTAATTGATTTTACATACGATTTCTTTGGAAGTATTTGGAATCTTCTAAATGTTTGTTGGGCACTCAACACATATTTTTTTATGTAAAATTGAACCGAAAGGAACAATAACCTTCCGTTTGGTTTTTGTTTTTGTGTAAAAATCAAACAAGAAACCAAAGCTAACACTACATATTATTATTGTTTAATCGAGTTAGTGTTTTTACAATTTTTAATGCTTATAAATTTTTACTTTTATAAACCGAAAAAACCGAAATAAAAATCGTATAAAACCGAACCGAATAACCAACGGTTTACATATTTTTTATGCAAAACCGAACCGAACCGAACCACCAATTTATCTTCCGTTTTGTCTTTGGTTTTGGGTGAAAACCGAAACGCCAAAACCGAACCCACCCCTAATCACTATCACTATTGCTATTATTATTATTATTATTTCTATTTCTATTATTATTATTATTATTATTATAACTACTATGATTATTATTACTATTATTATTATTATTAATATTACTATTATTATTATATTAATATAACTATTATGATTATTATTATGATTATTATTATTATTAATATTACTATTATTATTATATTAATATAACTATTATGATTATAATTACTATTATTATTATTATAGTTATCATTATTACTATTATTATTATTTTTACTATTATTAATAATAATATAACTATTATGATTATATTATTATAATTATAATTATAATTATAATTATTACTGTTATTATTATGATTATTACTATTACTATTATTATTACTATTACCATTATTATTATTATCATAGTTTTAATTTTAATGAGATCAGATCCAATCAAGCCAAATCAGATCGAACCAGATCTAATTAGATCAGATCAGATGAAATTTAATCAAATCAAATCAGATAAAATCTAATTAGATAAAAAAAATGAAATTAGATCAGATGAGGCGAACGAAACACAACCTAGTCCTATTTTGGAGAATTATTTAACGAATTCATTTTTTCCTTAAAACCTTTGCTCCCAAGTCCCAAATTCGCCCTAGCCAAATTCAAAGATTGGGCTAACTCAGCTCTCCATCTACTAGAAAATTCTTTTCCTCCTCCGTCCTCCTTACATCCTCAGGAGTCAGGACCCTAATCACTCGCTCTGTGCAACACACAATAAAGCTTCTTTCATACTTTACCCTTTATTAATCTGATATTACTAAGTCAAGCGAGTCGCCTCGCCGGAGGGATACACCGCTGCGATAAAGTTTCCATCTCATTGAGCAGCCGAGCTTCATCCGTCATACATCAAAATGCCTCGGTATGCAATTTATGTTTTTTGTGTGGTAAACGTTTTTCCATATTCCGTTTCTGGCGAATATCTACTTGTAATGATAATTTCTTCGTATTTACTTTTTTTGTGCAGGTACTACTGTGACTATTGCGACACCTACTTGACTCATGACTCTGTGAGTTTTCTGTGTGTGTTTCTTTAAAATTACTCTTGATTTTCTTTCTTTTGGTTTCTGCTTTTGGCAATATCTCATTCTCAAAACCAGCTATTTAAGAATTAGTTGAGTTTGAAAAATCAAAGGATCAAACACTATTATTTCAATTAATTGGATTCTAGGAACAAAATTATTCATCTGAGTTTACTCAAAATTCAAAAAAAAAAATACTCCCTTCGTCCTATAGTATTTGTTAAACTAGACTAACTTTGATAATCAATTAAATAAAAATTACATTGCATATTAATGCAATGAGATTCATGAAAGTTTTTATTTTTTTGCATGATAAATATAATGAAATCATTTTTGTATTAGTATGTAATAGAATTTTTATTTAATTGATGATCAAAATTGTCCAGTTTGACTGCAAAAATGAAGCCATTTGGCTCTGATTTTGAGAACAAAATTATGTCAATTCTCATTTTAAAATTAGCTAAATGAAGCGTTTGTTTTAGATTTTGAAAAAAATCATATTTGCATTGAATATGAGAATATGCTTTGGAGTCATCTGGCTTAGCTTTTTTAAAAGCTAATTCTGCAGCCTTGTTGATAGATTTTAAAGTAACCAACAGATTCTATTCAACTAACCTTAGTAAACTATTTTTTTAATTACCAAATGAATACACGACCAAAATCATTCTACATTCTGGAACCAAAACATATAATTCAAAAATATTTCATTATAAAATTCAGGGTCAAGTTTTCCGTGAATCCAAACCTAATGCACACTTCTAGTGAGTGGCATTTTGGTTGATAAGGATCTCTATGAGCTCGTGGTTGAGTTGAGAAAGAATAGTGATTGGCGACCGATGGTGATTAAACTAGTGATTGGGGGTGTACTATCAACATTGTCAGTGCCCACACACCCCAAATAGTTCTCGATGAAGTTAAGCGAGAATTGTTGGAGGAATTGGATGGGGTAGTTGGGGGGGATGTCATTGTTGGAGGCAATTTCAGTTGTCACATCAGCAGTACAGTAAAGGGTTATGATGATGTTCACTCTTGGAGTTTGCTAGAATGAACTACTTGGTGATCACTAACTTTTTCTTCTAGAAGCAAGACATGCACTTGGTGACATTTTGCAGTCGAGTGGCGAAGTTGCTGACCGATTGTGGTCTCTTACGAAGGTATGATAAGGTGTCTTGCAAGGACTTTAAAGTCATCCTGAGTGACAATCTTACAACCCAGAATAAGCTACTTGTGATCGATATCTCGATCAGGTGGGAGAGGAAGAGGCAAACCTCTGGTGGCCCTTCAGGCATTTGTTGGCGTAACTTAGATGAAGAGAAGATCCCATAGTTCGTTGTTAGGGTATAAGAGAAAGGCGCTTGGGGGACTAGTTGGGAGCTTCTTCTCATGTCGTCTTAGACCGCTAATAGCATTAGCTTAGTAAGTGTTAGAAGTTGCTAGGCGTAATGAGAACTGGTTTTGAGGGGACTGGTGATGGAATGTTAATGTTCATGGAAAAGTTAAAGCCAATAAAGTGGCCTATAAGAGGCTCATGAAGACTAGGAGGATAGGGAGTCGATCCAAGAGGAGTATGAGATTACTTGAAACAATCGGAATGCAGCTTTTGAATGTCTACATAAAGGCTTAGAAAACAACGAATGAGAGAATAGACTTATTTTGGCTAGCTAATGTTCGAGAGAGGAAGACGCGAGATCTGGACCAAGTGAGGTGTGTTAAAGGTGAAGATAACAAGATTTTGATCGATGCAACAAAGGTAAGAGACTGAAGACAGTCATACTTTCAAATCCTTCTAAATTTTTGAAGGGATGCAAGTCTGTTTTTAGGTGAGATAAGGGAGTCTAACACTCTAAGAGTCATTGAGATTTTTGACATTGCCGTGGCATTAGACCATAACAGGCGGTGCTAGCTATTGGCAAGATGAAAAAAGGGAGAGCTTTGGGATCATGTATGAGCTTGGTGGAGTTTTGGAAGATTGTGGGCAGAGATGGGTTGACGATTTGGTGTGGAACTGTGGATCACCATGTTGTTTAACGTAATTTTTAAGACAACTATGATGGTTGATGAATGGAGGGAGTGTGGTAATCTTGTTGTGTATGGACTATGGACAGAGGTGTTATTCAGAACTACACTGTTTATAGAGGCATCGAGTTACTTTTAGTCACATTATAAAGGCCGGGGAACAGTAGTAGTGTCGGAGTTTCAAAAGGAGGTGCACATTTTCGAGAATCAATTTGGTACCATGTTTGGTTGGTCAACCACAAAGGTTATTCACCTCTTTAGGAGGTTGATGGGACAGTATAGGGAGAGAAAAAAGGACTTACACATGATGTTTATTGACTTAGAGGTGTATGAAAGAGTTCCCAACGAGATCTTATGCAGGTGCCTAGAGCATAAAGGCTTGTTGGTTGCTTACGTACAAGATGTTAAGGACATGTATGATGTGGCAAGGACCATGGTGAGGTTGTTTGGATGTTACTTAGATTACTTCCTAGTAGAGATGGGTTTACATAAGGGGTCTGCTCTTAGTTGTTTCCTGTTTGCCTTGGTGGTGGATGTTTTGATGCGAGATATTCAAGGGGGTACCTTGGTGCATGCTCTTTGTGGATGATATTGTTCTGATTGACGAGACACATGAGAGACTTCATGTTAGGTTGGAGGTGATGAGGTGTGGAGACAAACCTTGGAATTAAAAAGTTTAAAATTGAGAATGACTAAGCCAATATGTTGAGTGTTGCTTTAGGGGTTTGATTACGTAGTCAAAAATGGAAGTGAAGATTGATACTCATCTAATACCTAATAGGAAATAAGTTTTGCTTCTATGGATTCATCATTTAGGCCAATGGAGAGATAGATGAGGATATTGTGTATCGTATTTGAAGCACTTGGAATCTTGGATGAAGTGGAAGCTTGCTCCAGGTATGTTTTGTGACATTAGGATTTCAACAAAGCTGAAAGGGAAGTTTTATCCATCTATAGTCAGACCAAATATGTTGTATGGATTCGAGTGTTGGGGCGTTAGGTGATGAGGAACCCTCACATTCAAAAGCTCTAGGTAGTAGGCAGATGCTCAGATGGATGTGTGGTCTGGAACAAAGGCATTCTGGAGAGGGTGAGAGTGGTCTTTGTGGGGGAGCAGCTGCAAGGAACTATATTGAGATAGTTTGGGAATATACTGAGGAGGGATACTTATGCTCCAGTGAGAAGGTGCTAGGAGCTTGTGGAAGGGGACACAATGAGGGGTAAAGGATGACCACAGAAAAGTTGAAAAGAAGTGATTAGATATCCTCTACATTTTCAAGATCTTACGAAGTGTATGACCATAGGAACATTTGGAGGTCTAGAATTAGGATAATAGGATAGACTTTTGGGTAGTCTTTTACCCATGTGTATGACTTGTTGCCTTAGTTTGTTGCTTTTCCATGTATGTTAGTTAACTTAGTTTCTTTTCTTTAGTTGCGAGTTTGGGGTTTCTTGGAAGCTGTCTCTTTACTTTCCTCGTAGGAGAAAGGTTTTTGTACCCTCACCCTCTCCAGACCCCACTCCTTGGGATTTCACTGGGTTTGTTGTTGCTGTTGAAGGAATTCACCCAAATATTTTGTACAGAGCTAACAAGGCATCTAATTTGGTCTTGTGAGGCGGTATTGCAATAAGATTGTCCAGAAGTTGGAAAGACCCCTTATTTAAATTACTATAAGGAGAGCATGAAAGCATCTTATGGTCTATTTGGATGAAGGGTAAGTTTGAAGTATGAGTATATAAGACTAAGGAACAATAAGAGAAAGGAATGAAGAGTATGAGAGTAAATAAGTGCAAGTGAAGAACCTTTGTTTGTGTGTCTAAACCATATCCTTCATTTTACTCCATTTTCAAGAATTAAGAGATGGAGAGTAAATAGGTATTAAGGAGAGTAAGTGCTAGTGTTTCACACCCTCACTTGTCTTCTTAAAACATCCAAACAAGGTTCTTTTACACCCCCTTACTTTTTCTCCTTATCCCTCCTTACAGCCTACGTCAACAGACCCTTAGTGTTGCAACAGAGCCTTAAACTCCGCCTTTTAATCTCGTCTTTAAATATATAGAGAATTTCAAGTAATATTGCTTTTACTCAAAAGGTTTTCATTATGC
>OOIL02000104.1:1615155-1629142 GCA_900332095.2 Cuscuta campestris
TTGCTTTTACTCAAAAGGTTTTCATTATGCTGAATGCATATCTAACAAAATAGGGGTATTTAATGCTTAATATTTAATGGACACAAGTCTGAAAAGAGTGATGTGAGGATACTTCGTTTCATGTCTTCATATGTGGGATGTGACTACCTTTTAATTAACTCAGGAGTCAGGAATCCTCTTGAGAGCGTTTCTTCATTCATTCATATGGTATACTAGTGTATAAATTATAAACCTTAGATTAACTAAAAACCATATGACCCTGTGCTCATGCATTTGTCCAGTTCCTTTGGCACCTGCACTAAGGTGGGAAAAGGTTTTGGTGTATGCTACAAAAGTTACCCTTACTTTTTAGGTGAGAGTGAATAAATTGAGCTTAGACTTGTTTAAGTGAGACCAAAAATATTTTCACAAATAGAAAGTGGAAAATTTGACAACAGAAAAAGGAGAATTCGACAGATACACTGGGAGAAAGTGAGTATTAGAATACTGTACATTGGTTCATTCTTTTTGCTAGTTTCATCCCGAGTACAGTGCTCTGATTTTTTCACGAGTCAATGTCAGTTGATGTCATGACACTGTATTGTGTAGTTGAAATATGTCTTTTTTACTACTCAAAGCCGCTTGAATGACATTTTTATTAGAAAATCTTTGTTTCTGTACTAATGAGTTTCTAATGTGCTTTATTAGCCTTCAGTCAGAAAGCAGCACAATTCTGGATACAAACACAAGGTACATTTTCATGTTTTGAATCACTAGATCTTTTCCTAATTCCTAACACGATGATATTTAATCCCTGTGTTTTTCCTCTTGATGCTGAATAATGTTCAGGCAAATGTAAGGAGTTATTATCAAAAGTTTGAGGAACAGCTAACACAGGCTTTGATAGATCAAAGGATCAAAGAGCGCCTTGGGCAGGCAGCCGCATACCAGCAAATTGGCGCCGCATATACTCAACATCTTGCAGCATTCCCCGGCCAACCACCCCGCATGCCTATCATGCCACCTCATCTTCTTCCTATTCCCGGAGCCCCATATCCCCAATTACCCCCTGGAGTAAGGCCTCCCATACTGCCTAGACCTCCTCAAGGCGCTCCAGGTAAATTCTGAAAGATTTTACTATATTGACCGTTCTTCTTTTTTGCCCTTTGTTACAAATTGGCTCCCAATTGACCCTCACATTCCTCTGCTTTGCTTTTGCATTCTTTTACACGAATACTTAGAATTAGACTTGGACCCCCGGGAAGGGCAGGGTATTACATTTCTAAAATTAATTTGTTCTTCTTACATAATTTGATGGGTCTTACGCTCATCTCAGCTTATGCAGTGCCTCCGATACTTGCACCAGTTCCTGGACAACCCCAGGTGGGACCACCTTTACCCATGCAACCCAGCAGTGATATGCCGATACCAAATTCTGCCACACCGGTGCCTATTGGAGTAGCTCTAACTGCTACTTCAAGCAGTAATCCAGTCCCTTTGCAAGCAACATACCAGGCTAATCCTACAGTAAGTGCCCCCCCTGCAACTAACCCTTTGTCAGGTAACTACATGTCTGCACCCCCTTCGGCTCCAGCTCCAGCTAACGAGCCTAGTTTCTAGCACCATCTCAATTGCACTTATTCAGACAGCATCGTTCACTTTGAAATGAGAACGTTTTAAGCCCAAAATGCGTTTTTAAAATGCAGATACCGCCTGTCCTATGTTTTTCCCTGTTTTTTTGGTTGTGTTCTTTTAATGGATATTGATTGGGATGGCTTATTCTATCTGCGTAATATATGTTCTCTAACTCTAGTGGAGCTCTCAAATAGGTCGGTCAAGTGGGGTTTTGGTTCAGTTCTTCTCGGTTCAGGCTACTTTGTGTTTAAGGTTACTTCTGGTGTTTAGGTCAGTTTGGTTTGCATTGGGAAAATGCATATTCATGACTTAGGGTCATTAGTTTTAATCGACTCGACAAGTTTTGAGTGTTTAGTTATAAAATGGGACAGAGGGAGTATTACACTTATTTTGAACACAATGCATTTTAAAGATGAGATATGCATTTTAAGTAGTACACCAAAAGTGTACCCCAAATGTACACCACCCCTTTCTTTACCATTCATTTTATTTTGTTTTTAATTTTTATTTTTTTTTTTGAATTTTTCTTGCTTTTTTGTGGTGATGGAGGGGGTGTGGGATGTTTGGGGTACACTTTTGGTGTACTCCTAGCATTTTCCTTTAAAGATTTATCATCGCCTACAATGTCACCCATGAGTGCTTATCCAATAATGCATAGATTAATAGAAAAGAAATTGAATAAAATCTAAAGGACAAACCACAGTGCATATATTGATCGACCATCATAGTGCATTACTATTAGATTAGTAATTGTAGGTATCTAAGTGCATCTCTCCGAGATAAACTTAGAAAAGTTAGATATTCACAATATTTTCCTAAATTACATGAATTTTTTAATATTATAGAGAAAAAATATTTTTTTAATAATATAGATAAATTCAGAAAAGTTGGAGATTCACAATATTTTCCTATATTAGAGAGGTCCCAAAAAACCGGTCTTAATATTATACTCTGTATGAAGTACATTTATTTGGTAAAATAATAGAGAAAAAATATTTATATATTTTATGTAATAACTCGAAAACCAGCTCAGTAGTTGGCTGATATTTTTAGAAAAATAAATATAATATTTTTTGACTCAAACATATGAACTACTCTGTATTTGTAAAGTTGATCATTTACTTAGGTTTTTGGATAGATCTTGTAAAATTGTAACCAACAATATGTAATTTGTTAAGTTTGGACTTACATGTAGAGCGAGATGAGTAAAATAGAAGTTACAATTCAATAATTAAATATAAAGATTTTATAATAATATAATAATAAATAAAAGTAAAAATCAACTTGTGGGATGCAATTGAAGGGGGTGGGGGGGTGTGTTTGGGTTGGGGCTGGGTGGGGGGATTTATCGGGGGGTTAGGGGGGTAGGAACCGTCAATTTTACGAACGGGGCACTGGAGCGCCCCCGGGTCATCCCATGACATCAAAGTTCAATGTCATTTGAACCTTGCCCAATTACCTAAACCTACACCTAAATATATGCACACGCACGATCCACAAAGTAATAATAGTCTGTACGATCGCAAGAAAAGAAGAGAGTGAGTCGACGCAGTAGCATCATCGCCGAACCAGAGGAGAAAGAACGTGGAATCGCCGATCACCATTGTCGTGCCGCCGCTACTCTCTAATTCATCGTCGGTCGCCTATCTTGTTTTCATCGTAGCCATCAATTGAAGTTCTAGTTGTATCCTTCACGTGCGTTTCTTCTTTTTCCGCTGTTGCGACCAGACTAGTGGAAGAGGAGGGGGGGAAACGAGACCACAATTGGGCGCACTTGGGTCATTCAGAGTCGTCGTGGGTCTCCATTTGATCGTACTTATGTTCGTGATTTGTATTCGTCAATTAATCGAGGTGAGTACGCGGACATCTAACACTAGATTATGTATATAGGTTTGAAAATTCAAGTTCGTAATCTCGTATGATTGATTATGTGGTTTAATTGGTTATAATTGAATTGTGATTTATTTATAATATATGATGTTATTGAAATTGTTTGATCAAGGAAGGTCAAGTACGTTTTCTTACTTTGAAATTGTGTAATTTGCATGACATTACTCTTTAAAAACGTTACATGTATTGAATGGTTTGAAATTGGATCGACCTCCGCTAATTTTGTACAAATTCCAACCTAGACGGTATCTAAGTATCGCCTCACGATACCCTGCTACTGCCACTAGACCCGCAACACTTGTACTGCCAGTACCTGTGTTGGACGATATGCCGGTACCAGACCGATGATACTAAGGTACTGCTTGGCAGAACCGAGGTACCGCGTCAGCCCCTTTTTTGACCCGTTAATTGTTTGTTTTTCCCGATTAGAAACCCAAATTGACTCTGAGACCTTATGTGTTACATGATGATAAGTGGAAGGTGTTTACACCCGACACTAGGCTGATAATTGTTGACTATGAGTGCTTATTTAACATGTTGTGATCTTGTATGAATGTAGAGATGTGAAATTATGAATTTGGATAAGGATAGGCTACCTAGTTGAACTATATGTAGACCGAGAAACAAAATAAGAACACAGTTAGGAATAACTGGGCATGTGATTAGCCGGCGTGCACGCATGATCAATTGGGTAAAGCCTGCGCACGAGGGGTCGTAGATTAGCCGGTGTGCACGCATGATCAATTGGGTAATGCGTGCGCACGAGGGGTCGTAGATCTGCTCATGGATGTGAGTAGGTGGTCTCACCCTGCTGACGTTAGATGACGTCGTATCGAGCGAGTTCTTCCACGGGTGTGGTTGAATCTGGACTCTAGAATAAAGAAGTAGCCTTAGCCGATGATAGGTTATGAGCTTAGAAATAAGGAATTTGATTATGAGATTTGTGTAAGGATTATGTGTCATTAATGCCTAAGGTAAGAATGAGGTAAATTGGTAATCCAGGTATTTTTGTTTGATTTGTGAACTATTTGATATTATTGATGTGTACTTGTGTGCATGAGATTTTTTGAAGTTATGAGCTAGTGGGTTCGTCTATGTGCATAATCGAAACATTAGATATTTCTTACTTAGCTTTAATGTTGAGCGTACAGTCTTTTTCCTATTTGCTACACGTAAGTAACATGAATAAAGAATGAGGGCAGAGAGCTGGATGGATGCTAGTTGAGTAGTTATTTAAATACTTAAATATTACTACCTCCGTCCCTGAGTATTTCTCCAGTTTTGACTTTTTTCGGTCAACTGTTTTCAACCTCTGACCTATAATTAAATAAAATATATATTGTATTTTAATGAAAAAAAATAATATTTTGAAAATATTTGATATAATAAATCTAAGAAAACTATTTTTATATCAATGTGTAATATTATTTTTATTTAATTTGAGGTCAAAGTTTACCAATTTTGACCGAAAAAGTCAAAAGTGGACAAATACTCAGGGACGGAGGGAGTATATTTGAATCAGTTATGTTTTAAGGTCAAGAACCCAAGTTGTATTTGAATTAGATACTTAAAGTTTCTGCACCACTTTTTGTTAACTCCGATGGATTTATAAATAGTATTTTGAATTAAATGTTTTAAATTGTTTTGGAAATTATTATGTTTGGTGCCAATTTAGTAGCAACCCGGTTTGCTAATGTAACACCCCGGCCCCCACCTTGGCCGTAAGTGTCTGCTCATAGGATTGTAGACTGGCCCCACAAACCAACACAAGTCTTTCCCGCGCACTTTATCCTCACTCGTGCGCGCCCAAGGAATTTCCCAGGGGGTCACCCATCATAAAATTGCTCCAGGTCAAACACGCTTAACTTTGGAGTTTCTAGAGGATAAGATCTCGAAAAGAAGATGCACCTTGTTCCTATTCCCACCTTAGTACGGGGTGTTACAGCTAACTTGTTGGTTCGGGTTATGCTGGTTGGGGTGTTACATTTTGGTATCGGAGCAATTGGTTTTAAACTCAGTCTTTGGAGCCTTTCAAAAGACAAATTTTCAAAAAGAAATTGAAAGTGTTGATTTGTTTATAAGGTACTTCAGAAGCACCATCTGCATCTCTCGCAACTCTTCTACCCTACGAAGGTAATAAAACTTTACTACTTGTTTGTTTTGTGTTAAAATCTAATTAGAAAAATATGTTTAGTCATTTGAGTAGAAAAAATACTTTAACTGATTTACATATTGTCTATTTTCTATCTCTGTAAGTTGTGTTAATTTTTTTGAGTAGGCATTAGATTAAGAAATTTCGGGGATGAAATTCTTTTAAGGTGAAAAAAATGTAACGACCCGGAAATCGACTTAGTAGTTAACCAATATTTTAATAAAAATTGATACAATATTTTCTGACTCAAAAATATGAACTATTTGTAAGGTTGACCATTTACTTAAAAATTAGGTTTTTGGGTGGATCTCATAAAATAGTAACCAACGATATGTAATTTATTAAGTTTGGAATTACGTGTAGAACGTGATGAGTAAAGTAGAAGTTATAGTTCAATAACTAAATATAAAGATTTTATAATAATATAATACTACCTCCGTATCACTCTCTTTGTCCACTTTTGACTTTTGGAACTGTTCATCTAAGCACTTTGACTCATCAAATTCTCTCAATGTGTAATCCTAAATATAGTCATGTGTGATCTTGTTTGATTCGTCTTAACATATAGATTATTAATATATAATTTTTCTATAATTTTTTAATATACAAATTACAAGATAAAATGGATTAAAGAAGTGCATTGGATGGCGTGCCAAAAGGTAAGTGGACAAAGAAAGTGGGACGGAGGGAGGGAGTAATAAATAAAACTAAAACTACCTAAACCTACACTTACCCGAACTAGAATACCCACCCCATACCTCCGTAATAGAAGAGCTCTGTACTATTATCAATATATACACACACACACACACGATCCCCAAAGTTATACTCCATCCGTTCTCAAAAACACTTCCTCTTTCATTTTTTCCACTTCCAACAAAACACTTCCCTTTTCTATTAAAAAACCACTTTTACCCTTACTTTTTCATACCCTACCTATCACATCATACTTTTTCTCTAATAATCTATCCATCACATCAGAGGCAAAATTGGAAATCAACTATAATTTAACACTTCTTTATTTTTGTCCCAAATCAAAATGAGAAGGGTTTTTCCAAACGGAGGCAGTAATACTCGGTACGATCGCAAGAAAAGAAG
This sequence comes from Cuscuta campestris, assembly GCA_900332095.2. Taxonomy (NCBI): domain Eukaryota; kingdom Viridiplantae; phylum Streptophyta; class Magnoliopsida; order Solanales; family Convolvulaceae; genus Cuscuta; species Cuscuta campestris. The sequence continues at coordinate 1,621,910 of OOIL02000104.1, forward strand.
ATAGAGAGTCGACGCAGTGGCATCGTCGCCGAACAAGAGGAAGAAGACCGTCGAATCACCGATCACCATCGCCATGCCGCCTCTACTCTCTAATGCTTTGTCGGTCGCCTATCTTGTCTTCATAGTAACCATCAATTGAAGCTTTCGTAGTGTATCCTTCGTGTGCGTTTCTTCTATTTCCGACATTGCGACCAATCATGCGGAAGAGGAGAGGGGAAACGAGACTACAGTTGGGCGCAATTGGGTCGATCAGAGTCATCATGGGTCTCCATTCGATCGTTATTTCTTGCATTCGTCAATTAATCGAGATGAGTACGTGGATATCTAACACTAGTTTACGTATATAGGTTTGAAATTCACATTTGTAATCTCGTACGATTGATTATGTGATTTAATTGATTATAATTGAATTGTGATTTATCTATAATATATGATGTTATTGGAATTATTTGATCAAGGAAGGTGAGGTACATTTTCTTACTTTGAAATTCTGTAATTTGCATAAAAATAATAATACTCCCTCTGTCTCGGAAAACATGGGAGTTTTGGTTTTGGAGAGGGATTTTAGGGGAGTGTATTTTGGTATTGAATTTCCAAAAATGTTCTTTGATGTGATGGGTAAAAGTATGATTTGATGGATAGATTATTAGTAAAAAGGTATTATGTGATAGGTAGGGTATGAAAAAGTAAGGGGTAAAAGTGACTTTTTAATAGAAATGAGAAGTGTTTTTTGGGACGAAAGAAAAAAGAAAAGGGAAAGGTTTTCTAGGACGGAGGGAGTATTTGAAAACGTTATATGTATTGAATGGTTTGAAATTGGATCGACCTTCACTAATTCTATACAAATTCAAACCCAGAAAGTAGCTAGGTACCGCCTCACGGTACCCTAGTACCGCCACCAGCAATGCAGCACTGCCGGTGCCTGTGCCCGACGATATGTCGGTACCAGACTGATGATACCAAGGTACTACCTGGCGGTACCGAGATAGCGTGACAGGTACCGCGTCAGCTCCTTTTTCGACCCGTTAATTGTTTGTTTGTCCCGATTGGAAACTCAAATTGAATCTGAGACCTTATGTGTTGCATGACATTAAGTTGAAGGTGTTTACACCTGACACTTGGCCACTCATTCTTGACTATGACTGCTTATTTAACATCTTCTGATATTGTATGAACTTAGAGATATGAAACTATAAATTTGGATACGGATGAGCTACATAGCTTCACTATAGGTAGACCAAGAAACAGAATAAGAACACAGTTAGAAATAACTGGGAGTGTGATGAGCCGACGTGCACGCATGATGAGTTGGATAAAGCATGCGCATGGGGGCCGTAGATTTGCTAATGGATGTGAGTAAGTGGTTCACCCAATCGACGTTGTATCGGGCGGGTTCGTCCACAGATGTGGTTGAATCGGACTCTAGAATAAAGAGGTGCCTTAGCCTAGGATAGGTTATGATGTTAGAAATAAGGAAGTTGATTATGAGATTTCCATAAGGATTATGTGTCATTAGTGCCTAAGGTAAGAATGAGGTAAATTGGTAATTCAGGTAATTATGTTTGATTTCTGAACAATTTGATATTATTGATATTCCTTGATGTGTACTTGTATGGATGATATTGTATGAAGTTATGAGTTAGTGGGTTCGTCTAAATGCATAGTCAAAACGTTAGATATTTCTAACTTAGCTTTAAGGTTGCGCGTGTAGCCATTTTTCTATTTGCTACACGTAGGTAACAGAAACAGTGAATGAGGAAACCATCTTGGAAGGTAGTGAGGGCAAAGAGCTGGATGGATGCAAGCTGAGCAGTGATTTAAATACTTAAATACTCCCTCCATCCCTGAAAACCTTTCTCATTTCTTTTTTCATTCGTCCCAAAAAACACTTCTCATTTCTATTAAAAAGTTACTTTTACCCCTTACTTTTTCATACCCTACCTATCACATCATATCTTTTTACTTATAATCTATCCATCAAATGATATTTTTACCCATCACATCAAAGGACATTTTTTGAAATTCAATACCAAAATACACTCTCCTTAAATTCCTATTCAAAATCAAAACTCCCATGTTTTCCGGGACGGAGGGAGTATTATATTTGAATTAGTTATGTTTTAAGGGCAAGAACCCATGTTGTATTTGAATTAAATACTTAAAGCTTCAGCACCGTTTTTGTTAACTCTGATGGATTTATAAATAATGTTTTGATTAAATATTTTAAATTTTTTTGGAAATTATTGTGTTTGATGCCAATTTAGTAGCAACCCGGTTCATTAACTCGTTGGTTTGGGTTACGCAGATTGGAGTGTTACATTTTATAATATCAAATTTTACATTCAACATTGATGTCATTGAATAGAACTTGATGAAAAATTTTGAATGACATATGATTTGTAAGGGACAAACTTGTGTACGAAAAATTCTTGAGAAAATAGACAATGTAGTAGGATAATTAAATAAATTGAAATTAATGTTATAAGAAAATATATTTTTGTATATATTGCGTCATTCATACAATTGAGTATGAATTTTACCCCCACATTAATGCATTATTATTAATCAAGTTATTTCCGTTTTTAGAGCATATTTTGTTGACCAATTTGCCCCTAATCTTAATCAATATGCATTATATCTCAAAGACCATTATTAATTACCATAAAAGCATTCTTATTGATTTTTTTAAATCTGTTAAATGCATAACTGTTGGATGCTGTTGATGTAATAGCCAAGATTCATTCTCATTTCTTTTACCAAAAGTCATTCTCACAGGAATCGATATATACTAAAAGAGTTCTTCTTTTAACCAAGTGGTAAAATAAGAAAGTCTTAAATTGAAATTGACTTCAAATTTTGCCCTTGATCTGATGGGTAAAAAATAAAAAGTGATGTGTAGATTATTAGAGAAAAAGTATGATGTGATAAGTTGGATAAGAAAAAGTAAGAATAAAAGAGGTTTTTAATAGAAAGTGAAATTGTTTTGTTGAAAGTGGAAAAAATTAAAAAGGAAATATTTTAGAGAATGGAGGGAGTATAATTAAGAATCCTTAATATTCTCGAAATTTATATGAGAAAATATAAACAACGGCGACTTTATTTTATATACCCCACACACATACTCCCTCCGTCCCCCTGTATTTGTCGACTTTCATATTTACACACTATACAATGCACTTCTTTAATTCATTTTATCTTGTAATTTGTATATTAAAAAATTATAGAAATTATATACTCCCTCCGTCCTAAAACTTTCTTCCTGTTGCGCAAAACGAAGAAAAATCCCAAGTTTTTTCAATCTATTTTATTTAAATATTGGTATAGAAATAAAAAATAAAACATACATATTTAAAAACTACATCAAAAGTTCAACAAAACAAGTGGTAACAAGAATATTTTATTTTATCATATAGGCCATGAAAAAACACAAATAAATATAAATTCCCGTGAAGTTGGAATAGTGCTCTGGGAAGAAAGTTTTAGGACGGAGAGAGTATTAATAATCTACTCCCTCCGTCCCAAAAAGTTTGTTACGTTTAGAAAAAACTGCGTCCCGTAAAGTCCGTTACATTTCTATTAAAAAACCACTTTTACCCCTTACTTTTTCATGCCCTACCTATCACATCATACCTTTTTTCTAATAATCTACCCATCACATCCTACTTTTACCCATCACATCAAGGGTATTTTTGGAAAGTCAATACCAAAATATCCCTTCCTTAATTTCCCAAAAAGTCAAACCGTCACATTATTTTTGGGACGGAGGGAGTATATGTTAAGACAAATCAAGGGAGAAGGACCAAACTAGGAGTAAAAGTTATGCAATATTCTTAAATAGGAGCTAAAACTTAAACTCTTCTAAATAGGAGTAATTAATTAATTTTTGTCCTCAATTCTCTCTTCTCACGCTCTCTCCTCTTCCTTGTTTTTTTTTGCTTGCATGCGTGTGTAGTTACACACTTAAAAGGGGACTGGGCATTAGGCCATTAGGACACTGATTAAAAGGGGGTAGGAATTAGAATAAATTAGGACACTGATTATTTATTATTATTATTATATTATAAAATATTTATATTTATTTATTAAATTATAACATCTATTTTAAACATAACTTTTTACACCAAAGTTTAAACTTAACAAACTTTATGCTATTAGTCACCTTTTTACGAGATCAACCCAATTACCTATTTTTTTAATTAAAAAGTTGGCTTTACAAATAGTTTATGTTTTCGAGTCAGAAAATAAAATAGGACATTATATTTATTTTTTATCAAAATAACAGCTAACTACTAAGCCGGCTAATTTTTTTACCCAAAGTTAAAATATTGTCAATAAATGATTCTTTTAACTACATCGTCAAGGGACGACAACAAAATCACACCCAAAGTTCAGTACCATAAACAAATATGGTTATTTCTACCTTGCTCTTGAATATTTATATGTGTATCCTAATTCACAACTCAAATATTCTGATTTGATGATTTGACATTCTTAGGAATAGAAAAAAAACTTGATAAACATGACCTTTAAGTGTTGCCTCAAGCCCATAAAATGTCAAACAAGACCACATTTAATGCCAAAATTCTTAATCAATAAATCTATGAGACTTGATTAATACCTTGTAGATATATATCAAAATTCTTAAGCAATAAATAGAAACTTAGTAAATTATTACAGTAAAATGTATATACAGTGTCAAACAAGACTACATTTAACGCCACACATAGCCGCATAATGACAATCATGTCATTGTACAAAGTCATACATGCAAATGCATAATGCTAAACCAAGAGATCAGATAATGCCAAATATGACAATATATAGTGGCACATTTGGCAATGTATAATGACAGATATGCCAATGTATAATGACAGATATGCCAATGTATAATTTTACATATAACACATATGTTAATGCATAATCTCAAAAAAGTCAAACATCAAGAAAACTCTATTTGCCAACACAATAATCATTTAGTTTCAATATTTGTTTTACAAAATAATTTTCTAAGAAGTAAAATTAGATTTAAAACCAAATGTCACAACCTATGTGAAATTGAATATAAAATTGATTAAAAGTTTCAAACTCACGCAAGGATAAAAGAATTAGTACCAATTTTAAAATATAATTCCCGAAAACGTAAATTTTTAGATTTAAAATTGAATTTAACTACTTATGTCAAGTTAAATATCAAATTGAATTCAAACTTACCTAAGGGGACGGAGGCATTCGAGCGATGAAAAATAGAAATGATGGAGAGAGATGGAAGAAGATTGTGTGTATGAGAAAAAAGGAGATGATGGAGAGTGCGGTGGAATCATTACCGCATAGAGAAGATGATATCGGCGGAGAAGAGATTGAGATTAAGTTGACAGCATCAGCAATTAAGATTAAAATAAGGGAGATCGTAGAAGGATGAGATTGGGAAGGGGCCGAGTGACTTTTTCAACCGCATAGGGCTAGGATGTGGTGTGGTTAGTGCGAAAGAATATATCAAAACAAAATTTAATTAATTACTCCTATTTAGAGAAGTTTAAGTTTGAACTCCTATTTTGAGGATATGATATATGTTTTACTCCTATTTAGGAGGTTTTCTTACAAATCAAACAAGATCACACATGACTATATTTAGGGTTATACACTGAGAGAATTTGATGAGTCAAAATGCTTAGATGAACAGTTCGAAAAGTCAAACGTGGACAAATACAGAGGGTCGGAGGGAGTATATCACATCATAAATGAAACACAATACAATAATTATACAAGAGATAACACAACATAAAGCTTATAGTACATCGCGTCCCACATTTATTTATGTATACATAGAAGTACTGAAGTAGTACGTCCTATTAATTTTTGTGGGATATACATATGAAATATTTGTATTAAATAGCACTAAAACTTAAGTCATTTCCCTAAATAGCACTTAAATAGTTTTATTCCTTAAATGACACTTAATAATGTCTATAATGTCCAATGATGCAAATATTTGCTTGAATAATGACTAATGCATAATGACTAAAAGTGTTACATTGGGAAGAAAAACACATGTGGTGCTAATTAGAGAAAGTCATTATGTTTTAGTGATATTTACACTATGTTTGGTTCAAGGATTTTGGAATGAAAAGAAAAGAAAATGATTTTCTCTCATTTTCCTCACCAAAATGAGAGGATTTTGGTTTTCCCTCCGGTTAGTATATTTGTCTTCTCATTTTCTTTTTCTTCCACTTGTCCTCTCCAACCAAACATGAAAAACTGTTTTCCAATTCATTTTCTTTTCTTTTCATTTTCAAATTCCTTGAACCAAGCATAGTGTTAAGTAAATTTCTCTAGGAGTACGTATTTAATTGGGAGAATGAAGAAATTAATACTCCGTAATATCATACGGAGTAGTACGTAGTAATAATGGAGTATTTGAAGCTCACATAGCATAATAGAGTAATTATTACTAGCTCTACTGAATTATTTAAGATGGTGATGGGGATCTGGACCTCCGGGAGAGATTCGCAAGCATCTTCTTTTAGGTTTTTTGTCGTCAATGACCTCAGTGGGAATGAATCCCTTAATAAGATAACTGATGAACAGATGATGCTGCTGCTGGCCAGTGGTGCCGCCGCCATGTTCACCCACAATAGCACAGTTAGTTATTTTAGGTTTATTATTGTTGTCGTTAATGATGCGCGCCTCAGGCAGCAGCAAGAGACACATGATGACGACAAATACAAAAACTGATGACAGGGTTTTGGTGTTTGGATTTGCCATTCTCAGCTCTGTGATAAGTAGTAGTAAAAGACTGAAAGACAGTGGAAGGGTTACTGGTTGGGAGAGTTTGTAGCTAGTTTGAGATGGAAGCTTCGGTGTGGAATCGAATGGAGAGACCATTTTGATATTTATAGAGTACACAAATGGCCAGAAACACTTTTAATTAAACGCTTTTAACTTTTTATGATTTTTAAGAAAAAATGAAAAAGTGAAAGTTTACCAAAACATTTTTAATTAAAATTAGTGGAGTATATCAAATGAGCTAAGTGAGGTGTAATAAATAAAACTAGTAGATTGTAATTGTAGTATTTTAATTGTTAAAAGTTAAACAAGACTAATGAGAAAAATTAAAAAGTGCAAATAAAAAGAGCTAATGCAAAGATCTATGATGAATGGGAGGAGTAATTTAGTTGACATGTAGATTTATAAAAAGGGCCCCCAAATCGGTGATCTAGGAGGGGGGGGGGGGGG
>OOIL02000104.1:1629631-1647859 GCA_900332095.2 Cuscuta campestris
AGGCTGGGGTGGGGTGAAATTTATGGGCCGAGGGGGAGGGATTAGGGAGGTAGAACCATCAATTTTATGGATGGAGCATTGAAGGTGTCTCAAAACCGCTTGTGTCACAACGTGGTGTTATTTTTGTGGTGTGATATTATAAATTCTATATACATAGCTAGTAAAACTTGCTTCTAGTAGCACCAAAACTTAACACTTTTTCTCTAAATGCCACCGAACAAATTCATTTTCCAAAACTAACATTAAATTAATTAATTAATAAATTATCAATAATATCCATTTACTAAAACACCCTTGTATATATCTTAATTATTATGTACTCCGCATAAAATATAGACTATTTTATCTCTCCCTTCGATCAATTCTCTCTTTCCTTGACATTGTTCACTGATCCGTGACATTGTAAAAATTATGGACATTGTTTAGTAATTAGGGACATTGATGACTAATGTAGTGGACATTTATAAGTGCGACAATGTCTATTTTTCAACTGACAATGCCTTGGCAATGGACATGTAGACATTAAAAATGATATTGGACATTATAAGAGCGAAACCACAAAAGTCATTAAATTATGCATAATGGACATTCACGGAGTGGCGACGGGACTGGGGCTGTTCATCGGTCTAAGACCAGACCGAACCAGACCGACCCGGACCAGACCGAAGACCAAAATGAGTAAATTCAAGGACCGAAGACCGGACCTAAATTTACTCGAGTTTGGACCGGACCGGACCGAAATATTTAGGACCGAACCGGTCTGGACCGATTGGACAAAAAAAATACATATTTTTTTTAATTATTTTGATCAATTAAATATATTTTAGACTTTTTACTTTGTACCATTCAGATAGAAAATGAATATAAAAAATATGCAACCTTAACATGGATACACAATATGAACTACTTCAATGTAGAACCAAAAAACAAATATGAAACATTTTTTTTAGATTTTTTTAAAATTACTTAATAAAAAACCTTTTTAATTAAATAAATTAAAATATCTATTAAAATAGAGCATTAGAGTTTTAGTATTTAGGTCTTTTAGGTCCAGTAGGGTCATTAGGTCCAATGGGTCCGGACCTAAATCATTTCGGGTTTGGACCGGACCGGACCGAAACCCGAATGCCTAAATTTTCTGGACCGAAGACCGACCCAAAATCCATTCGGTCTGGGTTCGGTCTGATCTGGACCTAACGGTCCGGTTCGGTCGGTTTTCCGGTCCGGACCTAAATGTGAACAGCCCTAGACGGGACACTGGCATCGGCATTTTGTGATCAGCGGCTGGTGAAGGACAGTAGAACGTGATGGGTCAGTAAATATAAAATCATATTCCCTCCGTCCAAAAATAAACTTTCCGCTTTGACTTTACACGTAAATTAAGGAAAAGTAAAAAAAATGTTTTGACTTTTCATTCCATATTTGTCTTTGGTCATTATAAAAAGTGAAATAACGTGTAGGTATAGATAGTAATTGATTAGTAAAAGTGAGGCCGGGTGAGGGTAGTGTTGTGGTTAAAAGAAAAATTATTTACCAAAAAAGGAAACGGGAAGATACTTTATGGATGGACAAATAAGAGAAGTGAGAAGATAAATTATGGGCGGATGGAGTATAAATGGCATTTTAGTACAACAGAATTAATAATTAATAATTAATAATTAATTAATTAATTAGAATACTAGTAATGAAAATTAAAACTTGTGTTGCTTTGTAGAGAAATTTATTACTCCCTCCGCCCTGAAGACATTTTCTCTTTTTGTTCCTATCACACAAACTTCTTCTATTTTCTATTAAAAAATCACTTTTTGTCCTACTAATTATATTCTTAACTTACCTATTACATCATACCTTTTTACTTATAATCTACTCATCACTTTCTACTTTTACCATTACATTAATGGTATTTTTGGAAAGACAATGCAAAACTATCCTTTCCTTAAATTTTCTAAAAGTCAAAGTAAGAACATATTTATGGGACGAAAGAAGTACTCCCTCCTTCACATAAAACCCTTCCCCTTTCGTTTTTTTTCTAATTCCCTAAAACACTTCCACTTTCTATTAAAAAACCACTGTTATCTCTACTTTTTCATACCCTACCTATCACATCATACTTTTCAAACTATCACATCTTACTTCTACCCATCACATTAGAGGCAAAATTAGAAAGTCAACCAAAATTATATTTTCCTTATTTTTTGCCCAAAGTCAAAATGGGAAGGTTTAAATGAACGCAGGGAGTATATCTTAGTGCTATATATATATATATATATATATATATATATATATATATATATATATATATATATATATATATATATATATATATATATATATATATATATATATATATATATATAGACACACACACACACCGAAATAAGACTTCCATGTTTTTATTTTCAAAATCGGACTTACATTACCAAATTAAACATGGTAATGTACAATAGTAAAAAAGTATAGTAATGTGCATATGTACAATGTCATATTACTACAGTGCAAAGTTATATTTCGGAAAAAAAGACATGGGGATTTTTATACTTTTCTTTATGTTTTAATCTTATTTAGGGTGATTTCTAATATTGAAATGAAACCAAGCCAAATTTTATTATGTGTAATAAGACATTGAAATTAGGACAGGATAATATTTTTTCACTTACATCAGATATGATGTGTAGTGTACTCCTTTTTCAAAAGTACGTTCTCTAGAATTGGTCAATTTTCTCCCATTTTAAGATTCATTGTATTGACTAAGGTAAATTATATGTAGTATTTCGTTTGGTAATGTTAATTCATTTTAAGTCTTGACCCTGTTTGGTAATATAAATATATTTTAAGTCTTATTTTGAAAATAAAAACATAGAAGTCCTATTTTGGTATATTTTCAATGTTTAGTCCTACTTTGGTCTTTTTCCCTATTTTGCTCTTAAAATTTTATACGTGAGTTATTACTTGGGAGAACTACGATAATAGCACTAATATATGCTTAAAATATCCAATATAGCACTGCTACGGGACATTGGAACTCGTGTGGATGCAATTTCAAATTTGTCCTTCCATTTCACAGTGCCAAAAAAAGTGTTTAAATTAGTATACACTTCCAGAATATGGGGCATAACACACTGCCGTCATACCCAATATAACTTGTATCCACACTGCCAAAGCATGATCATTCTACACTACCAAAAAATGTGTTTAAGTTCGTATACACTTCCAAAACATGGACATAACACACTGCGAGAAAGTATATCCATACCACGACCATTCCACACTACCAAAAAAGAGTATGATTGTAAGAGATCCACGCCATAAATAGCTAAATGTGTGAAAAATAATTAGGAGTGCTATATGTGTAATATAAGGTGTCTTAGAGTGCTACATAAGATGATTTCTATTATTACTTAACAAATATAAAAAGCACCCTAAATAGGACTAAAACATAGTGAAAAATACTAAAATAGGACTTCCACGTTTTTTTCCCGAAATAGGACTTTGCACTGTGTTAATGTAGCATTGTACATGTGCACATTACTATACTTTTTTGGTAATGTACATGACCATGTTTAGTAATGTAAGTCCTATTTCGAGAATAAAAACATGGAAATCCTATTTTGGTATATTTTCAATGTTTAGTCCTACTTTGGTCTTTCTCTCTATTGTTAGAATAAGTGACCAACGCTAGAGGGGGGGGGGAGGTGAATAGCGTTTGATCGTAGAAATCGCAGGGATAAAGTAAAGAGCGGAATAAAAAGGAGTAAAGAGAGCACACCAAGATTTATACTGGTTCACCACAACGTGTGGCTAGTCCAATCTCCCAAGAGACTCTCTCGAGCTACACTACTTCCGTTAAGCTTACGGGTGCTTAACAAACCGTTAAAACCTGAGAACTCGAGTCCCACGAGCCTCAATACACTTGCTCGGAGATACCACAATCCAAGACTTCAACCCGAAGGAAAAATACCTTTCCTTCATACAACCAAGGGAAACAAGCTTCCTTTAACGTGTATACAACACTAAGCACTCAAGAACAAGACTCTCTTTAAGAGTAGATGTTGAGTAAACTATATACGCTCAAGAACAACTCAAACTTCACAAATTTGGCTCTAGAAGGCTACGGAAAAAGATGTTATATGAATGCAATGATAATATGTGTAATGTGAAGTGAATTGATTGTGTAAAGCAGACCCAAACACCTCTTTTTATAGTGCCAAAATAGGCTTCAACGGACCAATGCATTAAAGGGGTGATTGGCTTGATTTATGGGATTGAATAAATTGTGGATCTGCAGGATATTTGCTTCTCAGCAATGTATGGACTTACCCATCGCTGGTAAGCCAATTTTCCTTCAGTTTTGAGGCCAACGGGCACCTACCCATCGATGGGTACAAGCTCCCCATCGCTGGCTGGGAGGTTGACTTCCAAACAAGGAAAGAATCAACCTTAAATGACTTACAATGGTCATGCCTTCCCAGCGATGGTTATGCCTTCCCAGCGATGGTTATGCCTTCCCAACCGATGCAAAAACTGACCGAAAAATCCAAAGTTCTCCAAAATAAAAACCAAGTGTTTAAAACACTTATTTGATGTATTTGGCTAAGAAATCAAGTGAGACACTTTAAAAACCACGTCATTTGAGTAAGAACCACGGCTAGCCAAGTTTATGCCGTTTTGCGTGGTTTTTGCCAAACGACAAAAAACGAAAGGTGGTTTTCAAGGTGTTTTTACTGGAGAACTGTTTAAACATGCCAAGGAGTAAAAAACAATCATAAAATGTTGAAAACCACTTGGTTGGTTCGGATGCCAAAAACCAACGCCGAAAACCAAATGCCGAACGCCGGTTTCTGAAAGCCGAACGCCGGATGGCTTGGTTTTTGGTTTGGCCGAACGCCGGATGGATCCTTGTCAGGTGGGGCCGAGTGAATCGTTGGCGCGCCGCTGTGGCGGATGAGGTTGGTGATCCCTAGCTCTCGGATGACCACTGCCTCGTTGTTGAGGATCCAATCGTCGCCACCGTACGTCGCGATGTCGTCACCGCGGATGGGTAGCCCTGCGATCCGTGCAAAGGTCGGCAAGTCAATCTCTATGTCATAGAGATTGATGCTGCTGCAGATGGTGTCCCCGTCGCGGTGGAGATTTGAGTAGAAGGCTCGAACAAAGGCGGGATTGTAGGACTGGCGGCTCCTGGAGACGAACAACCACAGACCCGACGCTTGAACCTGATTGTCGAGGTCGTGGTACCCCTTTTGTTGAGGGTATAACTCGGGCAGCACCCTAGGCGGAGAAATGGGATGCTTGGCAAAGTGCGTGTGGAATTGGTTGAGTTCCTCCTCCGACCCGAACTCCAAGAAAGACCCATCGAGATAGGGGAATGGCTTAGGCGCAGAGCTTGAGGCTTCGACGGTGACCTTCTTCTTGGAAGCCTTTGATTTTGATTTTCCACCGGCCATTGTTGAGGCGGCTGAGAAAAGAATGATGAAAAGGGCTAAAGGTAGAGGTTTTGATGTGAAAATGGTGTGTGAGAATGAAAAAACATGAAGGATATATATAGGGAAAGGTGTGGATCTCGTTTGAATTCAAAAAATATGGCTGTTGTGCATTTAATTGGGTGCCCAACAGTTATTAATTTTTGAACTGCAACCGCCTTCCCAGCGATGGTAGGATCTACCCATCGATGGGAAGGTCGCTACTGGAAATCGAGGAAGAAAAGAGGGCTGCCTTCCCAGCGATGTATAGATTTACGCATCGATGGGAGGGTGCCTACTGGAAAGAGAAGAAAGGTTCAAGGCTGCCTTCCCAGCGATGTTTGGAGTCTCCCAACGATGGGAAGGTGGTCACTGGAAATCTGTTAAAATATTTTTAAACAAAAGTGGCAAACACCCAGCGATGGGAGGAAGTTCCCATCGATGGGTAGGATGGTTCTGAATTTTTTTTTTAAAACTGAAGTCATTCACCCAGCGATGGTACAAAGTTACCATCGATGGGTAGTGGACTTCTAGAAATCCGTTAAAAAGTTTTTTTAAAAAATAGAGTCAATCACCCATCGATGGGAAGAAGTTCCCATCGATGGTAAGAGGGGTTCTGAAAAAAATAAACTTCCCTCCCAGCGATGGTATGAACCCACCCATCGCTAGTTCCCCCTGATTTCCATATTTCTTCACTTCGAACTGTCCCTGCAAAAAAGAAGCACCGCTTTGGTACCCAAAATATGTCTATGGGTCCTTGGGGGTTAGTTAACCTTTATTGCCCACACACACCCAAAATTAGTTTCAATACGCCCACACACACACTCACACTCACGCGATTAGATGATTGTTTAGGAGTTGCCTTGCCCAACCCATCGTCTCGTGGTCAACGGGTTCTAATCTACCTGAACGGAGTGCCGATATCTCGGTATGATTTGTGTCGGTTCCGGTAACAGAATGTGGACATTCTTCTTTTCGTCAAAGTAGAAGAAATAATAAGGTTTCTTTTGTGCATTGTCCTGTGGAGATTGTTTATGACTCGAATATCCTTTTCCAAAGGATTTCTTTTTATTAGCACCAAATACGTTGTGTGTTTCATTGTAGGTGAAGTGCCTATGTCTGGTGAAACACACGGGAGCTATATGTCCTACCCTATTGCAATAATGGCATACTACGTTTGGGTTGAACATATGCCTAGGGGGCCTAACCATGTTTGTCCTATTTTGAGAAAAGGATGGTTTATGCATGTTTTCAAAAGGATCATTTCTAGGTGTTCTGTAACCCCCCAACCCGCATGACCCAATTCCGTGAGACAGCGGACCGGTGTGTCACTGAATTGGTATCCGAATTTGCGACATTTTCAAAACAATTTTAAACAAACGTTCTATCAATACATATAAAAATCCATCGGAGTAATTTAAAATAATGCGGAAGCCTTTTTAAAGTCAAACAACTTGGGATCTAGCCCGAAAACGTAATAAGCATTAAAGTTAATTAAATAACGCATAATCAACAGATTAAAGAGACAGCCACGCCATCGTACATCTCCTCCTCAATGCCCTCTGGGATCGGCTCTAGGTTCATCTGTCTGTTCACCTACGGACAGCAAAAGAAAACAACGCTATCCGCTCAGCATTGACGCTGAGTGGTACTCCATTGTAGCACAAGAATAAACATAATAATTCAACAATTAAGATCGTGCATATGTTTATCCTTTAAATAAAAATCAATTCAACTTTACATTCGGTTCTTTAGACGGTTGACCAACAGTCAATTTATTTTCTTTCTTTTCAAAACGATTTAGGTGTTACGGGTTTCTCATGAACTCTTTGACCACCGGTCAAACCAATTTAGACTTTCACCAAAGTCAAACCACTTAACATTTAATGCCTATGACGGAGATAGCCTCAATCCGTAATACCGAAGATGGCCTCAATTTGGTGGAGGTAGGATCCCTCGGGCGATGGCCTCAAACCCAAGATCGCAGACCCTCGTGCGCACGTCTTAACCTCACTGACAAGGCCCTGCAGCCGCCCGAGCGATGACCAGTTTCTATGTTCAACACAATAAACCTATTGACCTTAATCACCGATTAGAATTAATTAATTAACTTAACTAATTCATTAAAGTTTGGATTTAACCATTCGGTCAAACCTACGACAACAGAATATCCAGTCAAAGTCCAAGTCAAACAGGACCTAACCCAAGTCAAAGTCAAACCTGTTCAGTCAATTCACAATCCTCAACAATTCAATTCAAACAATCAATTTAATTCAATTAACCAATTTAGCCAAATTATAGCATAAACACTTATAACGATCTAAACCATTAAATCGATTCTGAATGCTTTTAACTTCATAGTACGGACCTGGATTACGCCGAAATCGAATCGATAGCTCGAACGGAAGATAAATCAACGAAATCAACCGAACGGGTCAAATCGAGTCAAAATACGAAATTGACCAATCAATCCGGCGTGGGGGTTAATCTGCCGGCGATATCAACTCGGGGCAGCGGCCGGATGCGGCGACGGTGACTGACGCCGGCGACAGTGGCGGAGCGGCAGCTCGACGGCGATGAACAGCGACTGGCGGTGCTGCAATCGACGGCGGGGAAGGACGCCGGCAGTGGAGGCGACGTCCGGTAGAACGACGAGGTGAACCGTCGTCGGCGATGAACAGCGACTGGCGGCGCTGCAATCGACGGCGGGGAAGGACGCCGGCAGTGGAGGCGACGTCCGGCAGAACGACGAGGTGAACCGTCGTCGGCGGCGCTGGGCAGCGACTGGCGGCGGACGGCCGGCGAAGGTGAAACAACAGTTGGAAGCTCGGCGACGGCGGCTGGAGGCGACGTCCGGCGCTGGGCGCGGCGGCGCTGCAATTCGTCGGCGATGAGGCGGCGACAGGTGGCGAAGGAAGCAGCGGCGGCGCTGGGCAGCGACTAGCTTCTGGCGACGGTAAGGTCGCTGTTGGCTGGTGCGGCGAGGCTGGAGAAGGGCGACGCCGGCGGCTGGCTGCTCTAATTGGACGGAGATGATGGCGGCGGGCTTCCGGCGGCGAGCAACCGGCGCTGGCAGTGGAGGTCGATCGGCGAAGAGGCGGCGATCGAGGGACGACGCTACTGGCGAAGAAGAAAGAAGAAGAAGAAGAAGAAGAAGGAAGAAGAAGAAGGACGAAGAAGAAGAATCGAAGAAGGAGAAATAAGATAAGGTTTGTGTGGTTTAGGTTTATTTAATGGTCCCATTCCAAAAAGGATTGGGCTTCGGACCAAAAATACCTGATTAAATGGTCATAACTTGAGTTCCATAACTCCGATTCGCAAGCCGTCTGAACCGACGCGATCACAAAAATATTTCCTACGAGATGACATAAAAGTTGGGCTTAAAATCCAAATTATAATTTTAACCCCTTTTTGGGCCCAATTCGTAATCAATTGCTCTAACAATTTAATTAATTCTTTTGGGCCAGATTTCGGGGCGTTACATTTCTCCCCCCCTTAAAAAGAATTTCGTCCTCGAAATTACCTGAGTCATTGGTCGTCGAAGAGATGAGGGTACTGAGTTCGCATAGATTCTTCGGTCTCCCAGGTTNAATCCTCTCTCCAAAGATGTAGTGGCGCCAAATCTTCAAGGCGAACACCACGGCTGCCAACTCTAAATCATGTGTCGGGTAATTCTCCTCGTGAGTCTTCAACTGTCTCGATGCGTAGGCCACTACCTTACTCAACTGCATCAGTACACAACCTAAGCCGCTATGAGATGCGTCACTATAGATGGTATACTCGATGCCAGGAGTAGGTTGAATCAAGACTGGTGCCTGGGTCAGGCACTCCTTCAGTTGATCAAATCCGCAGGGAGATGCTTCCCTTGCACGGACAACGGACATCTATGATAAATGTGATGAAGACGCATGCTATGTCCTAGCGGATTCGATACAATGGTAGGTATCTCAAGGTCACTCCTCACAATCGCAGAATTAGCAGGCATGCCAACACAGATATAGGAGAGCGTAGAACCCGGATCGATCAAGGCATGCATAACCGAATCAAATAGTATGAACGTACCCAAGATAACATCGGGACTAGGATTTGTGCGCCCATGCATGGCGTAGGTACGCGCTGGTGCCTGGACTGACTGCTGCGGACGTGCTTTCTGCTGATTATTTGCGGCCGTAGACTGCTGACTCCGTGCTGGATGTGATGCGGCAGGCTGATCCTGAGCTCTAGGTAAAACAGGCTCGCTGCTAGGGTTTGTCGGGCAATGCCTCCTGAAATGCCCTGGCTGACCACAACCCAAACATAAGCCATGGGCGAGCCAACACTCTCCCGGGTGATGCCTACCACAATGTACACATTGCGGGTGGCTCCTCGTTCTGTTCGAGTTGCTAGCGGCGGCCGACGGAGACGGCCTCGACTTACTCCTCTTAGGCGGTGGCGCACTCGAAGAACCCTTCTCGTACCTCTTTCCCCCGAATCCAAAACTCTTCCCGCTCGGCCCAGTGCTGGCCGCGGGTCGCGGGTCTTTCGTCGCTCGATCCTCCTTCTTGGTTGCCTGCAAATCATCCAAGCTCTTCTCCGTTTTCACAATCAAATCGTACGCCGCATTAAAATCTGTCGTCGTGATCAGTGCGGCGTACGGCCTCAAGTCCGGCCGTAGCTTCTTGACGAACTCATTCAAACGATCCTCCGGAGTGGAGACTAGACTCGTCGCGTACTGGGACAAGTAGTCGAACCTCTGTCTCAGTTCAGGCAGTGACATCCCCTCCTGCTTAAGCGCAACGAACTCATCGCGCCTCTCCTCGCGGTACCGGGTGGGTATGTACTCCTTCGTGAAGGCTCGATCAAAGCGATCCCAGGTCCACGGCTTGGGCGTGTGTGGATCTTGGTCAATGCGCTTCCACCAATCATATGCTCCCTTCCGGAACATCTGTGACGCCAACTCTGAGCGATCAGCATCTGGGACTCTCAAATTTTTGAGTACCCGGTCCATCTGCTCAAGCCAATCCAATGCAATCTGGGGCTCCCCCATATTCTCTCCTCGGAACACTTCCGCTCCATTATCCTTCAACATCTTGAAGGTGACGATGCGCGGCTGCGGCTGTGGTGGTGGCGGTGGCTGGAACATGGGCATAAACTGCGCCATGTGCTGCATATAATGGGCCATCATGGCCGGGAACATCTGCTCGTAGGCCACCGGCGGTATCGCCAACGGTGGCATCACTGGAGGTGGTACGACTGGCGGTGGTACAGCTGGTGGCTGTCCCGCTGGCGCAGGTTGATTCTGCTGTTGCCCTCCGTCACCCGGAGGCGTGAAACTCGAACCCTCGGTGTTCACCGTGTGCACGCTCACGTGCTCCGGCTCCGGAACGTACTGACCGTGGGTCGATTCTTGACTCATTCTAAAATAATAAGGAAATTCCCAAATCATATCTTAACATATAACAGATAAAGCTATAAATACTTATTACCTTCCCGGGGCAGAGGAGTTACGTGAGATGCAGATGCGGCTGAATTATTCATTGTATTTTATTTTGAAAGGGTCCAAAGACCGATTTTAAAACCAAATGCTCCGATACCAAAATGTAACACCCCAACCCGCATGACCCAAACCCGTGAGACAGCGGACCGGTGTGTCACTGAATTGGTATCCAAATTTGCGACATTTTCAAAACAATTTTAAACAAACGTTCTATCAATACATATAAAAATCCATTGGAGTAATTTAAAATAATGCGGAAGCCTTTTTAAAGTCAAACAACTTGGGATCTAGCCCGAAAACGTAATAAGCATTAAAGTTAATTAAATAAAGCATAATCAACAGATTAAAGAGACAGCCACACCATCGTACATCTCCTCCTCAATGCCCTCTGGGATCGGCTCTAGGTTCATCTGTCTGTTCACCTACGGACAGCAAAAGAAAACAACGCTATCCGCTCAGCATTGACGCTGAGTGGTACTCCATTGTAGCACAAGAATAAACATAATAATTCAACAATTAAGATCGTGCATATGTTTATCCTTTTAATAAAAATCAATTCAACTTTACATTCGGTTCTTTAGACGGTTGACCAACAGTCAATTTATTTTCTTTCTTTTCAAAACGATTTAGGTGTTACGGGTTTCTCATGAACTCTTTGACCACCGGTCAAACC
The DNA here is from genome assembly GCA_900332095.2 of Cuscuta campestris. Classification (NCBI taxonomy): domain Eukaryota; kingdom Viridiplantae; phylum Streptophyta; class Magnoliopsida; order Solanales; family Convolvulaceae; genus Cuscuta; species Cuscuta campestris. The sequence continues at coordinate 1,641,240 of OOIL02000104.1, forward strand.
AATTTAGACTTTCACCAAAGTCAAACCACTTAACATTTAATGCCTATGACGGAGATAGCCTCAATCCGTAATACCGAAGATGGCCTCAATTCGGTGGAGGTAGGATCCCTCGGGCGATGGCCTCAAACCCAAGATCGCAGACCCTCGTGCGCACGTCTTAACCTCACTGACAAGGCCCTGCAGCCGCCCGAGCGATGACCAGTTTCTATGTTCAACACAATAAACCAATTGACCTTAATCACCGATTAGAATTAATTAATTAACTTAACTAATTCATTAAAGTTTGGATTTAACCATTCGGTCAAACCTACGACAACAGAATATCCAGTCAAAGTCCAAGTCAAACAGGACCTAACCCAAGTCAAAGTCAAACCTGTTCAGTCAATTCACAATCCTCAACAATTCAATTCAAACAATCAATTTAATTCAATTAACCAATTTAGCCAAATTATAGCATAAACACTTATAACGATCTAAACCATTAAATCGATTCTGAATACTATTAACTTCATAGTACGGACCTGGATTACGCCGAAATCGAATCGATAGCTCGAACGGAAGACAAATCAACGAAATCAACCGAACGGGTCAAATCGAGTCAAAATACGAAATTGACCAATCAATCCGGCGTGGGGGTTAATCTGCCGGCGATATCAACTCGGGGCAGCGGCCGGATGCGGCGACGGTGACTGACGCCGGCGACAGTGGCGGAGCGGCAGCTCGACGGCGATGAACAGCGACTGGCGGCGCTGCAATCGACGGCGGGGAAGGACGCCGGCAGTGGAGGCGACGTCCGGCAGAACGACGAGGTGAATCGTCGTCGGCGGCGCTGGGCAGCGACTGGCGGCGGACGGCCGGCGAAGGTGAAACAACAGATGGAAGCTCGGCGACGGCGGCTGGAGGCGACTGGCGGCGCTGCGCTCGACGGCGAGGAAGGACGCCGGCAGTGGAGGCGACGTCTGGCGCTCGGCGCGGCGGCGCTGCAATTCGTCGGCGATGAGGCAGCGACAGGTGGCGAAGGAAGCAGCGGCGGCGCTGGGCAGCGACTGGCTTCCGGCGACGGTAAGGTCGCTGTTGGCTGGTGCGGCGAGGCTGGGGAAGGGCGACGCCGGAGGCTGGCTGCTCTAATTGGACGGCGATGATGGCGGCGGGCTTCCGGCGGCGAGCGACCGGCGTTGGCAGTGGAGGTCGATCGGCGAAGAGGTGGCGATCGAGGGACGGCGCTACTGGCGAAGAAGAAAGAAGAAGAAGAAGAAGAAGAAGGAAGTAGAAGAAGGACGAAGAAGAAGAATCGAAGAAGGAGAAATAAGATAAGGTTTGTGTGGTTTAGGTTTATTTAATGGTCCCATTCCAAAAAGGATTGGGCTTCGGACCCAAAATACCTGATTAAATGGTCATAACTTGAGTTCCATAACTCCGATTCGCGAGCCGTCTGAACCGACGCGATCACAAAAATATTTCCTACGAGATGACATAAAAGTTGGGCTTAAAATCCAAANAATCGAAGAAGGAGAAATAAGATAAGGTTTGTGTGGTTTAGGTTTATTTAATGGTCCCATTCCAAAAAGGATTGGGCTTCGGACCCAAAATACCTGATTAAATGGTCATAACTTGAGTTCCATAACTCCGATTCGCGAGCCGTCTGAACCGACGCGATCACAAAAATATTTCCTACGAGATGACATAAAAGTTGGGCTTAAAATCCAAATTATAATTTTAACCCCTTTTTGGGCCCAATTCGTAATCAATTGCTCTAACAATTTAATTAATTCTTTTGGGCCAGATTTCGGGGCTTTACATGTTCTCATATTGTCTCTTCTATTTTGAGAAAAATTATTTTTATGCACAAAATCATTTTGATAATTTTTCTTAGGTTGTCTACCATGAACGTTTTCATTCCTAGTTTTTTGTCTAGGTTGTCCAGTGTTCTTAGATTGACTAGGTTTTCTATTAACTTGATTTTTAGCTTTCTTACGTTGAGCCTTAGGAGGTTTTCTAGGTGTTTGCTCAACGTTTTCTTTATCCTTAGCTTCATTTTTATTAAAACCTATTCCTTCTTTAGAAAAGTGCATAGTGTCAAGGAGTAAATTAAGATCTTTGTGTGGAGTATTAAATTTTACTGTACTCTCAAGGTTTGTGACTTGTTCTTTCAAAGCTATGCAAGTGTCACAATGTTTCGTAGAGCTCTCGGGTTTGTCGGCGCTTCTTTTACCATAAAACTTATTTTCCTCTTTTAGTTTTTCGTTTTCCTTTTGAAGTTTTTCAAGGTCAGTTTCAAGATTAGAGAAACGTTTCTTTAAGGCTTTGTTGGTTTTAGAAGCGCTAACAAACTCGTCATAAAGCTCTTGGAGAGCTTCTTGCATTTCTTCAAGAGAATAAGAAACGGTAGAAGAATTACATACCTCTTGGTTTTCGTCGTTGGCGGACTCCTCTTCTTCTTGAGCTTTGAGACAAAGGTTTGCTTCTTCGTCTTCCTCTTGCTCGCTTGATTCATCGCCGGAGTCGCCACCCCAAGAGATGTATGCTCTTTGCTTTTTGAAGTGATGAGCGTTCCTTCTGCTTCTTGGGCATTTGTTCTTGATGTGCCCGGCTTCACCACATCCATAGCACACAGGGCCATCCTCAACCTTTTCTTTCTTCCTTAGAAGTTTGCATAACTTCTTCATGACAAGCTTGACTTCATCATCGTCGCTTGTGTCGTTTATCGATGGTTCTTTGAAGGCTTTTAATGCTATGCCTTTCATTTGGTCATTCAAAGACGGGTTAAGTATAGTAGATTCATAAGTTTTTAAATTACCTCTTAAACCGTCGATGGTGACATTTGATGTGCCGATTGATTCATAGATGGCATCGGCCTTAGATCGCCATTCAGATTTCAAGCTCCGTAGGATCTTTCGCACAAGATCCCTGTCAGTGTAAGTCTTCTTTAATGCATGAAGATCGTTGACTATCTTGGAGAATCGGTCGAACATGTCGTCGATCTTTTCGTGCTCCTTCATCCTGAACATCTCATACTCTTGGGTGAGGAAGTCGATCTTGGCTTCACGTACTTGGTCCGTTCCTTCGTACGTCACCTCGAGCTTATCCCACATCTCCTTGGCGGTTGAGTAGCAGGAGATCTTGCGGTAGTCATCGGGGTTGATCGCGCAGTAGAGCATGTTAATCGCCTTCGCATAGTTCTCTACTTTCTTGATGTCTTCGGCATCAAATTCGTCTTCGGTCTTAGGGATCAACTTCTCTCCGACTTTCTTCATTGGCACCTCTTCCCTGTTTTTGATAACCAACCATAATTGGAAGTTCGTTGAACGAATATAGATTATCATTCGTTCTTTCCAATATGTATAATTGGTTCCATAAAAAAAAGGTGGCCGTGTGGTTGATTGCCCTTCACCTATTCCTGCATACAAATTTCTAGAAGAAGAACCCATGATCGCTTTTACTCTCAAACGGTTAAGTTTGGACGCGAGTTAGGCTCCGATACCAATTGTTAGAATAAGTGACCAACGCTAGAGGGGGGGGGGGTGAATAGCGTTTGATCGTAGAAATCGCAGGAATAAAAAAAATTAAAACGTGAAAAGTAAAGAGCGTAGAAAGCGTAAAGGGAGCACACCAAGATTTATACTGGTTCACCACAACGTGTGGCTAATCCAGTCTCTCGAGAGACTCTCTCGAGCTATACTACTTCCGTTAAGCTTACGAGTGCTTAACAAACCGTTACAACCTGAGAACTCGAGTCCCACGAGCCTCAACAACACTTGCTCGGAGATACCGCACTCCAAGACTTCAACCCGAAGGAAAATACCTTTCCTTCATACAACCAAGGGAAACAAGCTTCCCTTAACGTGTATACAACACTAAGAACACTCAAGAACAAGACTTTCAAACTTCCCATAACGTGGATGTTAGTAAACTATATACGCTCAAGAACAACTCAAACTTCACAAATTGGCTCTAGAAAGCTATGGAAAATAATGTTGTTTGGATGCAATGATAATATGAATATTGTGAAGTGAATTTTATAAGAAAAGCAGACCCAAACACCCCTTTTTATAGTGCCAAAGTAGGCTCCAACGGACCAATACATTAAAGGGGTGATTGGCTTGATTTATGGGATTGAATAAATTTGGGATCTGCAGGATATTGGCTTCCCAGCGATGTATGGTTTCTACCCATCGCTGGTAGGCCAATTTTCCTTTAGTTTTGAAGCCAACGGTCACCTACCCATCGATGGGTACAAGCTTCCCATCGCTAGGTGGGAGGTTGACTTCCAAACAAGGAAAGAATCAACCTTAAATTACTTCCAATGGTCATACCTTCCCATCGATGGTTTAGCCTTCCCATCGCTAGGTTCCCATCGATGGGGTAAAGTCCCCATCGCTGGGTAAGGTCGTTCTGCCTTGTGTTGATGTTGGACCAAGGCTTTAACAACGATGGGTAGAACTTCTCATCGCTGTTTGGCATGGTTCTGGAACATGGTTAGGCTGAAGGACCGCCTACCCATCGATGTGAAGTTCTTCCCATCGCTGGGTGGGTGGTTAGCCAAAAACCCATTGTTTTTGCCTTAACCACGGCCTAGCCAACCGATGCAAAAACCGACCGAAAACATCAAAGTTCTCCAAAATAAAAACCAAGTGTTTAAAGCACTTATCTGAGGTATTTGGCTAAGAAATCAAGTGAGAAACTTTAAAAACCACGTCATTTGGGTAAAAACCACGGCTAGCCAAGTTTATGCCATTTTACGTGGTTTTTCCCAAACGACCAAAAACGAAAGGTTGTTTTTAAGGTGTTTGTGTTGGAGAACTGTTTAAACATGCCAAAGAGTAAAAACCAATCATAAAAGGTTGTAAACCACTTAGTTGGTTTGGACGCCAAAAACCAACGCCGATAACCGAATGCCGAACGCCGGATGGCCTAGTTTTTGGTTTGGGCGAACACCAAGTGTTTTTAATGACTTAAACATGTTTGAAAAACATTTTTATGATGTGAGAAATGCAATAAAAAGATTTTAGCCTAAAGAGCCAAGGTGTAAAGATTTGGTTGGTCTTGATCACAATAAAGACCGACTCAACGATACTAAGACTATGGTCTTCGATCTTGGTCTTCCTTTAGCTCTTGTTCTGATCTTCGTTCTTCGCCTTGTATATTCAATTTGTGTCTTGATCACGGCGGTTTGGCATTATCAAAACCTGTCACAAAAACGAACACGGCTTTAGTACGAAAACGTGACAAGCCCGTGTTTCAACAGCAGTTTAATCCTTGTCTTGGTCGGTTGACTCGTCGCCGGAGTCGCCACCCCAAGAGATATATGCCCTTTGTCTTTTGAATTGACGAGCATTCCTTCCGCTTCTCTTTTTTCCTTAGAAGTTTACAAAACTTCTTCGTGACAAGCTGTTGAAACACGGGCTTGTCACGTTTTCTTACTAAAGCCGTGTTCGTTTCTGTAACAGGTTTTGATAATGCCAAACCGCCGTGATCAAGACAAACATTGAATATACAAGGCGAAGAACGAAGATAAAGAACAAGAGCTAAAAGAGACCAAGAACGAAGACCGCAATCTTTAGTATTGTTGAGTCGGTCATAATTGTGATCAAGACCGACCCAACCCTCACACACTGGCTCTTTGTTGAGTCGGTTTTATCTTTTGGTAAAAACCACCCGTGTACGGCATTGACTTGGTTTTCAACTTACAAAGCTTGTTTTGACATCACAATACATTAAATAAGTGTTTTAAATACTTAGTTTTTACTTTTTAGAACTTTGCATTTTTCGGTCGGGTTTCAGCACCGGTCGGCTAGGCCATGGTTCTGGGCTAGCCATCTACCCAGCGATGGTAGATATCACCCAGCCATGGGTAAGTGATTCCGGGATTCCAGAATCATGCCACCCAGTGATGGGAGATATTACCCAGCGATGGGTAAGTAGCCTTCAGCCCAATTGAATTCCAGAACCATGCCAAACAGCGATGAGAAGCTCTACCCATCGCTTTTCAAGCCTTGGTCCAACATTTTCACAAGGCAGAATGCCCTTACCCAGCGATGGGAACCTTTACCCATCGATGGGCACCCAGCGATGGGAGGGCATACCCATGGCTGGTTAGGCATGACCGTTGCAAGTCATTTAAGACTGATTCTTTCCTTGTTTGAAAGTCAACCTCCCACCCAGCGATGGGAAGCATTTACCCATCGATGGGTAGGTCATCGATGGGTAGGTGACCATTGGCTTCAAAACTGAAGGAAAATTGGCTTACCAGCGATGGGTGAGTCTAAACATCGATGGGAAGCCAATATCCTGCAGATCCCAAATTTATTCAATTCCATAAATCAAGCCAATCACCCCTTTAATGTGTTGGTCCGTTGGAGCCTATTTTGGCACTATAAAAAGGGGTGTTTGGGTTTGCTTTTCTCATCAATTCACTTCACATTATTCATATTATCATTGCATTCAAACAACATCATTTTCCATAGCTTTCTAGAGCCAATTTGTGTGAAGTTTGAGTTGTTCTTGAGCGTACTTAGTTTACTCATTATCTACTCTTAAAGAGAGTCTTGTTCTTGAGTGTTTAGTGTTGTATACACATTAAGGGAAGCTTGTTTCCCTTGGTCGTACGAAGGAAAGGTATT
>OOIL02000115.1:3174-56458 GCA_900332095.2 Cuscuta campestris
CCCCCCCCCCCCCAAAAAAAAAACTAGCAGAACCGGATTACATCACTACGGCAGTACCAGATATAATGTGGGTGAAATTGAGGAAGGCAAAACACCTTCTGCCCTCTCTAGTTTAGCAGCCTAGCAGGAGTGGCAAAATATGTAATTAGCTGTTCTATATTTGAGGGTTTTAGGATTTTCATGTTTGCCTTTTTGGGCCCTGAAAATGGAATTTTGTAATACTAGAGCCTATTAATAGGAATTAGGACCTCAACTAGACTTTTGGGGCCAGGCAAGTGATTAATTAAATAGTCGTTTAAAGCATTATGGGGTTATTTAAAGATAAATGTGGGGAAATTCCAACAGTAAGGTACTAAATGAAGTTTCATTGGAAACTTGGAATACAAAAATGGAAAAACATGATAGCCCAATGAAAAAGAATAAATTTAACCCTAGAGACATAGAATCTAAGGGAAAAAAATGAAAATAAAATGTGTTGCTTGAAAGCCGTGCAGGATGATTGAATAATGGACACGACTAAGGGTTGGGAAAAAATCTTGAATCACAACACTCCTGATCCTTACTAGTCGGAATTTTATCCTAATCCCAACTTAGTCACGGGATATGTTTTTAAATTAAGTCGTGTCCCAGCAAACCTTACACGTGACAGAAAAAGTAATAAAAAAAATACTGTACTCTGTAAAAAATTAATGCGGAGCATTAAATAAGAATTAAAAAATTTAAAAAAAATTGAAAATTCAAAACAAAAAATAAATAATGCACACATATATGAATGTATGTATGCATAGAAATTTTAAATTTGTAATCTTTTTAACTTTTAGTTCTGACGCTGTTAATCTTGTACTTGTCATTCTAAAAATAAAATTATAATTTATATTGGTGATATTAAGTTTTTAAAATTTTCTAATGGTTTGCTAGATTAATTTCACGAGTGCTTCGTTAGTGATTTTCACTTGTTGACAAAACTGTATATCATAGTATAAAATATAAGCTTTGATGTCAAGATTTAAAGGGTATGCCTAGAGCTGGCAAATTGGCCGGTCAAGTCGGGTTCGGATTCGGTCACTTCGGTTTTGGGTCAATTCGGGTTCAGGTTGAGAACTGTATGTTCATAACCCAGTATCATCTGGTTCGGGTCCACCCAATGGGTTATGACTTTAGTTTTTAAAATTTTAAATTCATATTAACATCTGCATTTCGCATTAAATAAAATTAAAATATCAAAAAATATGAATTAAATCTATTATATTGTTTTATTTTAAATTCTGAAGTAAATTCTAAATATATAAATCAATATAAAGAATTTAAAAAATGCATAACTTTTGGAAAAAAGTAAGATAATTATGCAATATCATTAACATTTTGTCCAAAAATATAAATTTACACACTAAAAATGAGTAGTAAGAAAAAATATATAATTAAAACCTGATTTTTATAACATTATATTTCATAGTTAAGTATATGATTTTGAAAAACTCTAACATTAGCGGGTTGGTCCGGTCGGGTTTGAGTTTGGTCGGGTTTGACCCATTTTTTGCGGGTCATTTTGGATTCGGTCAACTTCGGGTTCGGTCAACATTGTCGGGATCCCGATTTATTAAGGATGGATTTGGGAGCATTTTTTGTTTAATCAGGATCCGGATTATTGTAATCAGGGTCGAGATGATCCTAATCTCACCCCTACACAGGACAATAACAAATAATTACACCCATCATTGCTACGATGTCTAAATATATTATTCCTACTTGTGAAAATAATATATGATCATTAGGGAAGGTTAAAGTTAAATTTTGGGAGAACATGACAATAAATTCTACAAGCATAACATCTTGTTATAAAGTCACCATTGTAGTTCATACAAAAAAGACTTATGAGACTCTGCACTGTGATCCGTTGTCATTGATATTAGAAATGTCTATTCTTTCTCTTACTCCCTCCCTCCCTCCGTTGTGCCATAGTTTCCAATTAAAGTAATTATAGAAGTGCTTAATTGACTCTTTTGCCCTCAATTAAATTCTACTTTAACTGCATTCTTTAAAAAGTAACGACTACTTGTAACACCCAACCTTTATAGTAACAACTTCCCAATTTCAAATATTCATTAATTTCATTTCCCCGGTGTGCATAGTCACTTTAACAACCTATACAAATGTTAACCTTTATGATGGGTAACATTTCATTTTGGGCTCTAGGTTGAACTTTTTTGAATTTAGTCAAAGGCGGGTGGGCCATTTGGACCAACTTAGGCGGAACTTGAGCACATTCCTTTTTATTAGTATTAATTATGAAACAATGTCTGCAGTACAAAATTGGTTTGTACGCAATTTGTTTACAATTGCAATCATAATTTCAAGTGGGCAAAGACTAATTCAAGCAAGTTTAAACTAATTTTGAATTAAAGTCTAATATAAATGCCCTGAACCAGCTATGTTTACATACCATGCTCCATATTAGTGTACCAACTAAGCATATTCCTATTGTACCTAAAAAAAATAAGAGTTGTGTAGCACCTTCCCTTTTGCACACCAGGAACCAGAGCGCACCATGTTTCAGGCAACTTAAATGATGAACGGTTCCACTTGAAAATGTGCATGATTACCATAGATTGGTTATATGCATCGCCAGAAATTCTAATGTGCTGAAAGAATTGTAAAAATCCCTTCCTACCACCTTAACACTAAGCTCTCCATGGGTACCTAGGGAATTTACCCACTTAGGGCCTCCCACCCAATATGAGATCACATTAATCACAGGTTCCCGACTAGGCGCCAGAATCTAGCGACACCTTGCGATGCCTAGTGCTTTTTACAACAGTCTACATGCAACAATGCAAGAGAGAATGATGCATGAGTCTTTATATATATCATACCTTTGAAGGTTCATTTTCCTCAGGCATTACATATGCAGTTCCAACGCAGTAGTATGCATTATTATCATCAGAGAAGGAGCAGCTAATAATGGAACAGCCATGTTCAAATTGATCGAGTGGGTAAGTTGATATGAATTCAAAAGTCTGGTCATCTAGCAAGCGGATAAGATGAACTTCAGTATCTTCTGCATTTGACTGATTATATTTCAAGCAACATAATGCAAATGTGCGGGTCCGTTCTTGATGACAAATACGGCGCGCATGCTCCCCGAGCGGAATGGAGCGGATGTGAAGCTTCTGAATGTCATCAATGGTGCCAATTGTTAGCTCACCTTCTTTAGCAATTGCAAGGCTGCTAACAAAGATAGAGTTACTGACTGTCTTTTAGAATTTAAGAAGATGCATATATGAAAATACACTCTTTCAGAAATTTTCATGACTATATTTTACAATATGATATGAGTTAGAAAATGAACGACACACACACACACAAATAGGATCAACTCCAATGAGATGACATAACGGTGAGATGAAGCAATGTGAGCCACTCAAATGCAAGGTGGCATTTTTGTAATATTGTCATCTTTTCAAATGGGTGGCTCACATTGTGTCATCATTCTTGTAATATATATATATATACACACACACACACACACACACATATATATATATATTATTTTTTTTAATGAACGGTCGGTTACAAGCAGGAGGCTCGAGGCCCGTTAACCTCGTGACTACCCTGGGGCCTGTTAACACCCGAGGTAGATAGCCCACTATAGAAAGCCCAATGTAAGCCCAATTTAAAGCCCAGCCCCATAAGCCCAAATCTACTTCCCAGGGGTCACCGATCATTTTTGCTACTCCCATGCCAGCACGCTTAACTCTTTAAAATTTCTCCAAATTTGCATCTTCTGGGGATCGAACCCGGGTGGTGTGGTTCGCCAATCAACCCTGTGACCATCTCTACAGGGGGAACCATATATATATATATATATATATATATATATATATATATATATATATATATATTGTGTGTGTGTGTGTGTGTGTGTGTGTGTGTGTGTATACCTCACGGTTCTTGTGACCTTGAGTATTTTGACCTTCAAATGACTCGGGGCACCTACGGTGCGATGTTGGTAAAATTGATAGTTCCTATCCCCCACCCCCTACACCCCACCCCCTAGATCGCCAATTTGGGCGCCCAAATTGGCGGTGGGGAGGGGCAGGAGGGTAAGAACCATCAATTTTACCAACAGAGCACTGTAGGTGCCCCAAAAAGCCAAGGTCATTTAAAGGTCAAAATTGGCCAAGGTCGAAATCGTAGGTGCACCGTATGTATGAATGTGTGTGTGTGTGTGCGCGTGTGTGAAAAGCATGAGTTGATAAAATAATACACTATGTTCAACGAATCTCTAGCTACTATGTACCTTCCAATTGAGTCACTCACTTCACGTCTGAATGAGTTGAACATAGTTCAACGAATCGTTTAACTATGTAAAACTCATTCAAAGACTTACATTCGTACTCTATTACTTTCCTAAACACTTGTATGCGATAAACTAGGGATTTCGATTGATGCATTCAATAGGCATACATACGTGTGCAGGCCTTGCAAGAGAAGAACAAGAACGCCTAGGACTCTTTAGTCCACCTTATCACTTATTCTATTTTTTATTATAATCACTTCTTTACTAAGTTTCCTATTATTTAGGTGTTTCCTATAAGTTAGTTTTTGAGGTAGATGTTCTTTACAATACAAGCCATGTTCTTTAAAAATATCTTCTCTTTGGAATAATAATCAAGTTGGTACCTTGTATTGAAATTAAATTTAAGAGGGGGTTAGAGTATTAAACCCCACCAGCTCCCTTTTCTATTTTACATTTTTCCCCTAGCCGTACTTCATATTCAGACTTCACCATATGCAATCCGAAGAGTTATTCTCCTTCATTATCACACCGTCTTGAAAGTCAATTCTCATTTCATATCATCTGGTTCTCATTGCCGATACGGCAATACCATGGGTTCTTATCCTCGTACTGAGACAATCATCAACAATCTGTCAAGTCTTGGGAAAGCCACCATGCGAACATACAATTTGTCGACAATCATGGCCACTTTATCTAAGTCCTCCCAAGCCCACGGTGTCACACTCAACAATCTAAAGACTATGGTGAAAGAGTTTCTAAACGACCATCAAGAGATAGCTCCTCTTCTGGCAAAACCAATTTTGAAGGCCACAGCACCGATTTTTCTCCATTCATCACACATACCTGAAACTTGAGTTTCCTCTCTTTCACGGGACGAGGATCCAATGCCATGGCTAGCACACTGAATCTTATTTCAACAGCACTCGCGCACTTGATGCTGAACGTGTCCGTGGTGGCACACCACGTGATGGTGTCACCCAACTCTGGTACCATTATGAAACCGAGGACGCCCTGTAGTCCTCATTGGAATCCTTTTGTGGCAAGTGTTTGGCTCTACCAGGAGTATCAACTCCTTGGGCGTTCTCAAGCAGTTCTTCGGGGCAACCGACAACCACCATATTGATGAATATATCAAAGACTTCCGGAGAGCCCTAGTGCGGGCCACATTGGTGAGCTGCACCCAACGCATGGATTTTTCACAGGTGGTCCAGCAAATCCTTATTGCCCGGCTTTCCAGCCATCTCTGCTCCGATGGCCCAACAACAGTCCACCAAAGCCATATACCCTCCATTCTCCTTTCAAGTTTCTTACTCCAGCACAGAAAGCCGATCGTGAAGCCAATAAATCATGTTACAACTGTGAAGAATTTGATGAAAATTATATTTCGGAAAGCAAAAGCTGCCACTTTTCATCTTATGGTCTCTCGATGAGGGGAAAACAAGACCTGACCTCAGTGCATACACAAACTGCAATTTGGAAATAAGCCTCAAGCATAGTTTTGAAATGCGAAAGGCAGGCGAGAAGGCTTTTTTTAAGGCGAAAGGCAAGGCAAGAGGAAGCCGGCCAAAAGGCAAACTTTTGAGGTATACACACACATACATGAAATATATAGTGCAGTGCAATTAATAATGTCAATCCCAAGCAAGTCATACATGTTAAACAAAAGAATAAGAGTAGTTACTACATATGTGTCTCAAAAAACAAGAGCGGGAGAGGAGACAAGACCAGAGGGGGAGAGAGGGAACGAGACCTGAGTTGCCGATGAGACCAGAGAAGACAAAGTAGAGTTGTGGATTGACTCGATACTGGTAGGCGTAGTCACGCTAGGGTGTGAATGAGTCGCACTTAGGGTGTGAATGAGTCGCACTTAAGATGACTCGATACTTGTTGTCCATGTTTTGAATTATTTTTTTTATATTACTTTTTTTCTTTTTTTATAATTGTTTAATGATAATAATTTAATTTAATTATCTCACACTATATGAACTTTTACGTAGATACGTTGTCAATTGTGACTCATTTCTATTTGTGGTTATATTATATTTAACTATTGATATAAATATAAAGAGTATAATGCATTATACATTTGTAATACATACATACATATATATATAGACACACACACATACACTCCGTATATTCATAGGTCGCCTAGTTGTCATTTAGGCGAGCACCTAATTGATTAGGCAATGTGAAAATGCATTGGAGCTTTGTCTTGTCGCCGGAACAACCTTGAGTGAGTCTAAGTTCATATCATTGATGTTTTTTCAGTTTGCCTCCCACGTATGAGATTGGGAAGAAACTCTCAATATTTGAAAAGAAGGCAGAACAATATATATTACCTGTCTGGAAAGGCAGCAGAATTGAACGGACACATATGGCTAACTTCTTTGAGGTTCACATTGCTGTAAAGCAATTTCTTGTTACTGCCATAGATGACAGTTGGCCTATCAGAAGCAGCAAAAACATGTGTGGCATTCTTTGATGAGAAAGTGCGAAGAGTTATAGGTTGAGTCCCAAGAGATACTTTCTTTCTGTCTGCTAGCTCACCACTATGCACGTCCAAAACGAAATTCATGAGATGACCATCTCCAAGGGCACATAGCAAATAAGATATCTGAAAGAAGCAAAAAAGCCGGAAAAAATATCATTTGGCAACTACTATCTTTCATTGCTTCAACAAATGAAATGGCAATTAGAATTGCTACTTTGCTATGTTATCCCATGCTTTAGAATGATCTTTTGTGACACGCTTTGCACTTCCATTATTCAACTTTAAACATGACGAATCTTGATTATTTTGTGTTGGTGTAAAATGTCAGGCAGAAATCATTGTCCTTGTTTCTTGTTGTTAGGAATCATACAAGGAAAAATAATTTTCTGGTGCACTAAATTCCTCCTAAAATACTTCTTGATGCAGATCCTACAAGCAGGAAACTATAATATTTTTAAAAAACTTAGAAAATAAATTACCCCTTCAAAGGAACATAGAAGGACAGAACGAGGAATTATTTCTCCTCCTAAGGGCTCCTTTTTTATGAGATTCAGTTCAGGTAGAGAATATATCCTAACACTTATGTCAGTCCACATCCCAACAGCAGCTAGATGACTATAGTTTGGATTATCACCAATTGGATTTATATCCAAGCAGGAGATGTCATGCTCCAACTGTGTGTGTTTTGATTCGATCAACTTTCCATCGCCAATTTCTAGGTAAACTAAATGGCCACCCCCGGTAGCCAATAATACCTGTAAAATATAAAGCATCCAATGAGAGAAAGATGAACCGATTAACATAAATGCATAGGCCAATGCAGACGAGTGGAAAAGTCTTGCTAACATGGCTCCCCAGCCCAACACCGAAAGAAGAATACTTCTAAATATAGTACATGTAGAAGAAAGTCCATGGTAATTGAAGATAAATAAATAAAAAAATGAATGACTGAATAAATCATAAATAAATAAATAAACAAATAATATTCCCTCTGTCCCTAAATAAATGTCCTGGGTTGATTTTCACGAAGTTTAAGAAAAAGTGAAATTGTATGATGGAGATTTATGCAGAGAGAAATAATGTAAACCACTCATTTCATTCCTTAAATGGAATGAGACATTTCTTTTGGACATCTGAAAAAGGAAAGCATGACATTTATTTAGGGACGGAAGAAGTAATAAAATTTGGGGGGTGGAGGTGACTGTAGAAAAATTGATATGAAGTGTACTTCAAACCCATCCAAAACTTGATCAATCAATGATAGCAATTTATATTTTGATTGTTGAGCATAATAGAGTTAGCAAAGGGAGCATACCTGTGTCTCATTTGCAGTGGCGACATTGATCGAATAACTGGATGGAGCATGCCATTCGTCTTTCAGCTCTCTGGAGCTAGAACACACCAATCTCACTGAGCTTGATGTAACCTGAGACAGTGAATAAAAAGATGTGTGATGAATGAATAATCTAATCCATAAACACCAAGGTAGCATTACTAGCATACTAGCATTCCAAGATACCATGGAGAAAAATGAGCAAACAGTTCCAATTCAGTTTCGCAAAAGATTTTCAAGATTTTCCTCATGTATCACCGTAGATGTTAAGCAAACAAAAGATTATGTTAACTGGAAAAAATATAAATATACAGACCAAAATGTCCACAGAAAAAATAAAAAATGTCCATAGAAAATTTTGAATTGCCAAAATAAGTTAAATGCTTTCAAAGAGAGGATTACAAGATGATTATTTATCACAATGACCATTTTTATTTACTTAGAAATGCTTTTCAAAAAATGTCAGCATTTTATATCTTCATGCCAGACAATTGGCATAGAACTGTAACTTTGACTGAACAGGTTCCTATATTTATTCCAGATAGCACTTAAATAATGAAAACCACTCAGATTCCCACGAGAGCTACAAAAGAGTATTTAAAAAATGACAGAGCCATGCCATACTGTTTCTCATGTAACAAAATAACAAAGGAAAAAAATGAGTATTCATTTGAAGTCACACAGCAGAACATGCTACCCAAGTTGTAATTTGTTTTCAAACCCTCCTAAACATGAGTGGAGTTAATATTTATCTTTTAAATATTATTAATGATAAGGATAATTTGGATAATATCTCAAAAATATAAGTTATTAAATGAATAAATAATACTCCCTCTGTCCACCATAGATCTTCCCAGACACTATTCACATGGCCAAACTTAATTCACTTTGTTTGTTTATTTTCACTACTCATTTTATAAAATAATATGATGTTGTCACCTCTAGTTTTGTAGAACTTTTCATGTAGTTTATTACTACATAGATTTTATATTAAAATTTTACCCCTATATTCAAATAAATTGAATTGAAAATAAAGTCGGTCAAGCTTCGTAACGCGCAATGGGAAGATCTTAGGTGGACGGAGGGAGTAATAAATTATTCTTATCCATTTCTGCGATGGAGCGATGAGCGAGGCTGCGATTCAACGAGCGAGATACTAGATGATGGAAGGCTGAGGCGAGGCTAGCGGCGACTTGCAAAGAAGGGTCGGGACTGGAGACAAATACCAGAGAGAGAAGGTATGTTTAATTGTAAGACTTCCCCACCCGCCTAGGGTTTTCTTTGCTAGTCAATCTCTCCCTTGGGAACGACAACGGACACCAAACAGTTGCCCAGGCAAAAACAGAGCTAGGCATCCCTTCTGGCACCTCCCTTCATCTGCTCAGACGCCTAGGCGACACCTTAATACTATGCATACAGATAAAAGGAATGACCTTAATTGGAACTAGATACAACCATAAATACACCCACTGTATTTCCAAAAGTGAGGTCTAGAGAGGTAGGATGTCAGAAAACCTTACCTCTACCCGTGAAGGGTGGAGATACAAAAATAAAATTTTACTTCTAATCGTTTTATAGGAAAATATGAACGAAAATAGTGATTATAAAGCAAACTAAAAGAAAAAAAGTTTTTAAGTAGTGCAAACCAAGCATTGGTTCTTTATCTAACCATAATCTCTTAGGGTCCATTTGGAAAGGTGGAAAATGACTTTGAGAGTCTTTGTCCTCATTTTCTATTGTTTTGCAAGAATGGAAAATCAACCTCATTCAAACGGAAAATGAGGTTTGTATTCCGGTATTTCCCAATTTTTTCAGAAGTCATTTTCTGTATTCTCCTCTCCTCGATTCTTCTTCTTCATCTGATCTCTGTCTTCTCCTCCCTTACCATTCTCTGTCTTCTCCTTGCTTTTTTGTCTCCCCACCTTCTGATTCTCCATCTTCTCTTTGCCTTCTTCAATCCCTAAAACCCAATACCCATCATGGTAAGGCACAAGCAAGCAGCTGACGGCGGAAGAGGCGATCATGGACTCCAAACGCACACCTCACACCTTTGATGGGCGAACACAGCCATGGTAACGCTGAACGAGTGCTTTGGATAGGTGCAATTCCGGGGAAGAAGCGCTTAAGGTGCGATTCAGGGGATGGGTGCGCAACCCCAGATCTTGTTTACAGATTATTTCAATTTTATTAAAAATTTAGGTTTAATTTCATATTTTCATGGATGAAGCATTTAGAGTGCGGTTAACCGGTTATATTAAACATTTAGGTTTAATTTCAACTTTATTTGATTTAAAATTACGTGTGCTGAATGATGGATTTATAATTACAAGATTGATTGTGTTCGAATATTGATACTCTTGTTCAAATTTGATCGACTCATTTTCCAAACATTGCTTTCCAGAAATGAACCAACAATTTTCAGACATTCAGCCAACCACCAAAAAAAGAAAATGATTTCAGGAAAATAGCTCAATTTCCACAAGTCTTTTTCCAGGTTCCCAAACGGACCCTAATAGTGAAAAGTTAAGAAAAACACACATAGGATAAAAATACCAAAAATACAAAAACATTGGTCATAGTTACCTGCACGAGCTGATTGTGGATGGCATCATGGCAGAACAAAGTTTGTACTTGGGAGTTAAAACCTTCTATCTCGGTTTCTTCGAGTTCATCCTCAAGGTTCATTGCCAAAACTCGGGTTTCACTAATAAAGCTCACAACCAAAAAGGTGTCATATGCATCATCTGTAGCAGATCTAAGTGACCACATTCCCTTGATGCCTTGAAGTTCTACAGATGCCTATAGGTCAGAACACACGATCAGCATGGAGATGAATCATATAAATGCATTGCCAACTTCATTTGAAGATATAGACCTGTTCATTAATCCCAATTCCATTGCGAACAACTCGAAGTGATCCATCTTTATACGCCCCCGAGCAAATTACAACTTGACCTTGACCTTGTCTCTCAATGTCAACCACACAGAAGTCCACAATTGGTCCCAAATTGACATATCTTTCTAAAACTTCTACGTATGAACCTTTAGCATCAGGCTGGAAATTAAGCTTTATAAGCTGCATCAATTAGGAAAGGGAACTCAATATCACGCCCCAAAAGACTTGAATGCAGATTAGTGGAAATGGAAGATGTAAGTAAAGTGACATAATGTTTACAGATGATTGCCAATAGCAGAAAATGTGCAGCAGGTGCATATACCAACAAACTTTAGTTTTCACCAAGTATTCCATGGGGGAATGAAAATGCATTCTCAAATCTCAATAAATAATAGAAAAAGTTCAATTTGACAGTTAAAGCAAATTAGGTTCTAGTGTTTTCTCCATACTTTCTTGTTTAGGTAGGTTGATGGAAGTCACACAATAAATGAGTGATGATGAATATACAGTCACGAGTCTACACAATTATTGATGGTTTTCTAATTCAACAGGAACCAATTCATATTCCATAACCAATTCAATTTGAACAACAACCAAGTGGAATCCCGTGAATGGGAAGAGTACATGAATGTAGACCTTACCCTACCTAAGAAAGTTGAGAGGTTTCCAAAAATACACATGGCCTAAGCAATATGTAAAAAGTAATATATATATATATATATAAAAGCCAAAACGGCACACCTAAAAAACGACCAAACCCAATGAAATATTCTAACCAACTAACCTAATCCTCAATCACCAAACATGTCATGAGGAAATGCTTCCTAAAAAAATACCTGTGAATCTCCAAAACTAGATCCAATATACACAACAGCATTATCCAGGTAAGAAATTGTTGATGCAATTGAAGTCTCTCCCAAAAGCTCACTTTTGAGTCCAGTAACTCTACAAGAACGAAAAAATTGGAGGTTCGTTAAGCAACTTGAGAAACATATTGTGTCTTTTCTAATTAAGTGAAAATACATAGAAACGGTTCAAAAGAGTGCTACACACTTTTCCTTTTCATGAGTTATAACAAGTAGATGAAGAAGCCCATTGTGGTCCCCAAGTATATAGCGAGATCCATCAGCATCCACCCTTCCATATGCTTTTGTAACGGACTAGAAAGAGATTTTTACAAAAAAAAAAGAAAAGAAGGAATAAGTACAGTTAAGACTTTCGTGTTGCTATAGATTAGTTCAGATTTGGTGCAGCACACAGGCACAAAGAAACTTAATGGATGCAACTTACAGGTCTAATGGGTATTGCCTTAAAAGCTGTGGCACTGCAATATACAATGGTTTCTTCCCCGATAATAAGTACACCACAGAGAGGTGATGGCACAGGGATGAGCAAATCAGCTCCATTATCAAGGTTATTTTGAGACCATGGACCCTCAATAAAATCTTTATCTTTCAATGAAACCTCGTATGTTTTGACATGACGGGCATCTTTATTATCCTGTCAATTAAGCTATATGGTGTAAGATCATTACTTGACAATAAGGAACATACAAAGCTTCATTAACAATCCTGAAGAAAACTTTTATATACTGCATACACAGGTACAATAAACCCAATGCTATTGAGTTATATATCCACTCCAACTAAAAGCTAGTCATTGGAGAGGGGAGTGCTTTATTTGTTTGTTAATTTATTATCTTCCACGAAGATTACCAGGGTGCACGTAACCAGGCAATTGCATAGATCTTATCAACAAAATTTGCCTGCCAACTAAGTTCATAAGGAAGGTTATAGAGACCTGGTAAAGAACAACTATGGTAGGCTTTGAACAGCCATACAAGAATTTGATATCCAAAACTTGAAGTTCTTCTAGCCTGAAAATGGAAACCAGTAAACATAAAGATTAACTGTCTTGGGAAAATTTTAGATGCCAAATATCTAGTAAACATATACCTGTGTGTGTATTGTTGGAGTTAATGCAACTCGGGTCAAAGAAGCCAAGTACTGGTGTTGGGTTCTTGGGCCCGAGTTGTATTTCCAACACACATGCTGATATACATACATACAAGCAAGCATACATGTGTGTGTGGAGGGGTGGCAATAGGAACAATAAAAATGCACATAACCATAGAAGCAGAATCTAAGCCATTATTTAAGATCAAACGGTTATGATCATTGTAGAAAACTTTTGCCTAAAAACCCACTTTCACACACACGTCCGCACATATAAACAAAACAACTAACATGACCATGTCGCCCATTGTCAAAATGAGCTAAAAGTGTCATTATTGACAATGTTTTAGTTTTGGACACATAATGGACTAAATCAAAATGGAACATTAAACTTTGCTTGCTTCTTACTTTCTGTGAAGTTCTGGGCAGCAATGCATCTAGGGTATAACGAAAACAACATATCTTTTTTACAGGGGTAAGACTATGTATATATTGACCCCCTAGACCACAATGGAGTTGGGATTATGATGGGTTGTTGTAATTTCCATTACTATGTTCAGTAGAAGCATTCAGGTGCACATTGATTTTATTTAATATTCTTAACTTTATGATGAGCCAATAATGTTAATCTTTAACATGAACTGAAAATACTATACCGGTCATATAAGGTGCACTAATTGCTTGTCTTTTTTTGCTTCTCTTTTTTGTGTTGTGATTTTATTTATATCTTTCGAGTTAACCCTCAAGACTTCCCCTTTGACCATTTTCAAATACCTCTCGTAAGTCTTTAGCTAGGTTAAAAATATACTGATAATACAGTTTGCATAAGTCATTGAGCTGTATAATTTGTTTTAAGCATTTAGTATTTGTACATTTCTACTGTATCAATTCCTTCCATTCAAACTTTACCTTGAAACCAATCTCTCTTAACAAATTATTCTTTTTGAATTATCATCATTTTATAGTAAAAATATTAAATTCCCATTTATCTTATTACATGGAAATAAAATTACAATCCGGGAGTGTTTGGTAGATTCCCCAAGACGATGCCAAGTGTTCGGCTTGCATCTTTTCCATTTTCATACCCATTCCTCACACCCACTCATGGTAGTCAATATCGCGATCCGGATCGTACAATTGTACGATTCCGGAGATCGCTAGGGGGGTACCGACTTTTGATATAACTTGCCCTCAAAATCGCAAAAATCCTTTGGGTCCGAAGAATCACCGATCTGGATCGTGCAATCGCACAATTGCAGGAAATCGTTGATCTAAAAGAAGAAAAGAATTGGAAATTTGAAAAGCCCTATTTTGTTGCTTCGATTTTGTCGATTTAGTCGCTTCGACTATTTTGCGACTTCCAATTTGAATCGCGATGATTTCGCGACTTCCAATTCGACTATTTTGTAGCTTCTAGCCTTCTCCCTTCTAACGCGGCAAAGCTTGTTGCCCTGCGCGTCTCCTCCGCGTCTCCTCCGCGTCTCAATTCTTGCCCAGGTTATATTTATGATTTTTAATTATATATAAGGAGTGTGGGTTATACTGTAAAAGGGTAATATAGATTACCATGCACCCACTGGAATGGAATTATCATCCCTCCTCCCCCTTGGCTCCTTGGTATGAACATTCCCCGTTCCCTTTGTCTTCACCACAGTCATCCCACCCCCATCAAACACCCAGCCCTGTCGCCCTACTCCCTACTGAGCACAGCCACTGTAGCCCATTCCCCTCTTGTCTCCATTGAAGAAGTTGCAAAAGAGAAGATTGAATAAAGAGAAAAGTTGCAGAGTAGAAGATGAGGAACGAAGGTGCACTAGAAAAAATTTAAAAGAAAAAAAGACCAAGATGTAGAGAATAAATCTGATTTGAGAAGAAAAGAAAATGCAGAAAAAGGATTGATAGAGAAAACACTAGTTTGATTTAAAAATACAAACCGAATACCTGATATCATCTATAATACTTAAACTCATAAGAGTTTGTTTGGAAGGGGGATGAAATGACATCCGGAAGTCATTTTCCCTATTTTTCAGTGTTTGGCAAGATAAGAAAATGGAGTCAAAGGAAAATGAAGTCCTAGTCAACTGGAAAATTAAACATCAAATCAGGAATTGTCTTCCGGATTATTTCTCCTGAAGTCAATTTTCATTCGTCTTCTCCCCCTCTTCACTCCTCTTTACCAGCCCTATATCTGNCCCCATCTCTTTCTCCGGTTTGATGCTTTCCTGTTTCCGGTCATGGCAAGGCAAAGGCAAATAGCAGACAGATGGCTGAGAGAGTGCTATGGAATGATTCCATGTACGAATAGATTCCAATTTCAATTTTGTGATTCCATGTGCGAATTTGATTTCCATTTCAGTTTTGTTCATATTTGATTATATGCATGGTTGGATGGCTGGCTAAGTGAGGGCTGTGGAATCTTGTTTAAATTTGATTTTTTTTTCATTTTTCAATCCTCATTTTCCAGAAACGAACCAAACAGAAATATAGAACTTTCATACTTTCACCCAAACATCAAAAAAGAAAATGATTTCACGATAAAAAACTCATTTTCCAGAAATTATTTTCTAGAAGTTTCATTCCAGGATTCAAAAGGTCCCTATATCTCGCTCAATATTCCAAATGGATACCAGTAAATGAAGCAAACACGCCCTTAGTGGATCTTATTTTTAATGCATTAGGCATCAATATGCATTAGTTTTTTCGCACAAAATGTGCATAGTGTACATGTAATAGAACTCCAAAGATATCTTGATGTAATCTTCAACTCATTTGGGTGATTTAACTCTCTTAGATTTTAAGAGGGTTGTCACATGTGCCATCATTGTTTCTCACGTGCCAAGAGAAGTAACTAAAACCATCTCAGAGATTACTTAAGTATCCATTGTCTTAGCTATTAAGAGTCTGGAGTCTAAAATCATTACTTAATGAACGCTATCTCCAAAAATTGCTATTCAATGAACAAGAGGGGGGTAGTACCTCATGTTGAAAGCTTCCTTCATCTGGCCTTTGTTATCAAATGGTATCACCTGGTACACAAATAGTTTTCCATCAAGGAAGGTATTAGACAAGGAAAAAAACATAATACTTTGAAAACCACGAAACAAAATTTCATTAATATCAAGGAATGATACCTTGAATAATCCATCATATAGATGAAGTCCAATCAATCTGCAATCTGGGTCAATTACGCCAATCTAGCAAGAACAAACCCATAAAAAATAAGTAATACGTAGTGTTGACTGGCTTGCTGTTGCACCAAGGAACGGGAATAATCTTCTGAGCCATAGCCCCCCCCCCCAAGCACATATTTCAGCATTGGTCATTGATATTTCCAGGCTTTAAAATAATAGAGAGATCCCATTTAAAAAAGACGGATCTCCTTTAAATAGTAGAGAGAAAACTTAAACAACTAAATACAGAATTACATATTTGTTCCTGCAGAAATATTTTCCTGCAAACTTAAAGCATACCTGCCCATTATCAGTGGGACGGCCAATTCGATCAGAGACATCTCCCATTGCCCTATATTCAATGCCAGTCAAAACACCATCAAGCACTCTTATTTGTGAAGGAAATAAGTAAATAAATACAGTAATTGGAACCACAATGATGAGTAGACCCAATGCTCATCATAGTGTAGAGATAGCATGATATTCCTGCTACTAAAGTCACACAGGTCTATTGGACATCATACTTTAAGATAGACAGAACAACAACAAACTAGTGAAAGGGGATTATATGTGTTAACTATGATGTCTGAAAAAACATTGGGAATTAATTCTGACAAGCAGGATCTCATCGATGATCAATATGCTTTCTTCGTAATTGCATACAACAACCCAGTTGGATCCTACAAAAGTAGGGTCTGGGGAGGGCGTGTACGCAGACCTTGCCCCTACCCAAAGGTAGAGAGGCTGTTTCCATGAGACCCCGGGCTCAAGCTGCACATTAAAAGGTTCTCAATAGATACATAAAGCAAGGAAAGCAGAGATACAACGCAATAAAGCACCAAGCACAAAGAATAAAACTAAACCGTAAAACTATGAAACGAGATTCTTTGTAATTGCATAGTGAGTAAAAATTAGTCACATCACATTTTAAAACCATAGCACACAGCCTGCCATTCAAATTAGTAGTGGAAGCAGAAATGTGTCAGAATTTTTTAATTGTAAATGTTCAACTAAATACACCAGTCTACGCTCTAATTAAAATTTATAAATGTGTCATTTTATATAAAATAGCAAGTAATATGAAAATAGAAGACTTATTGATAATCAGACCTTGTAATAACCTCGGATGTCTCTGCATCCCATTGAAGAACACAAAATTTGTATCTTTCAGTTGCAATAAAAAGCAGATCTTGTGATTCCCCCTGTCATTAAGAATAGATATCATAGCCAACACGCTGCTATCACAATGTTTGCACAGTATGTCTGTATAGGTTGCAATTCTTTTTTAAATGTACTCCCTCCATCCTCTTTTTATCTTTTCCTATTTCTCTTTTTTGGATCATCTAGAATAGATTTACATGTCCTTCAAAGGAAATAATTTTGTGTTCTGTATTGATTCTTTCAGCTCTAAATAAATCTAAATCGCA
Organism: Cuscuta campestris; assembly: GCA_900332095.2. Classification (NCBI taxonomy): domain Eukaryota; kingdom Viridiplantae; phylum Streptophyta; class Magnoliopsida; order Solanales; family Convolvulaceae; genus Cuscuta; species Cuscuta campestris. Next base: position 20,747 of record OOIL02000115.1, read on the forward strand.
CAATTTTCATTTTCTTAAACTCCGTGTAAAACACAATTGACAGCACTAATTAGGGATGAAGTATATAGCACTTTTAACACTTCAACTCACATGCGGACGAAAAAGCTCAAGTGTGGCAATTCTTCCATAAATTGGCACGTCCAACATAGGCTGCATACAAACTTACCGAACTCAAACTCAACATTATTTCAGGATAATATGAAAATTATTGGAGAACAATGAAAGAGGTCACCGCAAGTTATGCAGCAAATGAATGATGATTGTTTATTATCATTGATAAAATGAAGATGTCACTTAATACTTTGTAGTGTAACAGGAGAAAAAATTATTGCACCTGTAAACCTTGAGAAGTGAGTAAATGAATCTCGATACGAGTGCATTTCCTGATGCAAATTGGATCATATCAGTAATTATGAATCAAAGATCAAATACAAAATGTTCAACATTAAGTATTCAGAATATTCCAGGCTAAACTTTGTTTCTCAAAGGGCAACCTAGCTAGCTTGTGTTTACTATATGGAATAATAATAAGCAGAATACTGATTCCTCAATAGGAGATTAGTTTTCCCTTGTTATCTCATTGGTGCTTAGGATCACTCAACTAAGTGTTACAAGGCTTAAATGGAGCTCCAAGTTCTAGAGAACTATGAATTAGGTTGCATGTTCAAGAATGTAGTACCACAGGGTTACAAGTGAATTAGATAATTATGTTCTAGAATTCATCCAACATCTTGGTCATATATCCTCTTGCATAGTTGCATGTCACATAAATCTGCTTCTAGTATTTCGGTTTTTGATGTTTTCCTTGTGGATTGCCATTTAGAAAATGTGTACTTATTAGAATAGGGCAAAATTTGACAATTGAAGTATATAAATTGAAAAAACCTGAACTGCATTTTCTCTCTATTTTTAGGTACTAAGTGCAATAGAAATGAACAAATAGGACTGTGTGCACTCACCGCCCATGTGATTATGCATAGACAATACATCACTTGACACTAACCTTTACATAGAAAGGGCTATGTCCCATGATATGCATGTTGATTTATTGTTAGGTTGTGGAGCCTAATTAATATTTGATGTACAGACATATGTTAATGTTCAGGATTGTTCACGCGGGGGTGTGGAGGGCAAGAGCCCCCACCCCAAGGTGGGGAAAATTTTAGGTTGTACTGCTCATTATTTATTCTCTGTAATTGTAGATACCCCGTATCGTCAATATATACCCGACCGCCATGAAAGTTTACCCATGGGATGTTACCACAAAACTCATACGTTTTCTCTCTCTAGTTTTCCCGAATTCTCTCCCAACAAACTAAATCAGTGTTTGGTAAATGGGTTCTTGAATAAACCCTATGAACTCAAAAAGCCAAAAACGGATGGATGAAAAAAACTATAAATAGCAGTGTCTTGTGACTACCATCGAGGTTGCACTGGGATGGTTGCGGGTGCATGTATGGGTATGGGGGCGGAGACGAAAAACGGCATTTTTGAAAATTATAGGATGCGGGGACAGCAAGGATACGGCAACAAAAATAATAGAATACCAAATATAGAATTGTATATGTAAAAAAACAAAATTTAATTAACATATACCAATCCAACCGCATACATGATATGACAAAATGTTGAATAATTGAATGCTATTACTCTCAATGTCCAATAAATAAATTAAGTCTCATTTTGACTTATTTGGTCAAATAGTGGCATTCTTTAACAAAAATTAAATATAATTTTTTACAGAATTAAATAATATAAAAGTTTAATATATATTAATACTACTTCTTAAAATGAATTGAATTATATTAAATTCATATTATAACTCAATATATATTTTTCACAATTTATGTAAAAAAAGTGTCAAAATTTGACCTAAAAGGTTAAAATGAGACTTTAATTTTGAGACAATTTTGAGATAGAGAGAGTAACAGAACTATTTTCTTTTTTATAAATTAAAATTAAAATACGAAGATTTCATGTATTCCAATAGGCTAGTAGCTATCTTTGCAAAAAAATACAAAAGGTAAGGCAAAAGTAATAAAGCAACATACCTGCGGAAAGAGAAAAGAAGGTGCGGGTATAAGGGGCTAATAATAGGCATTTTAAATTAAAAAAGCCTAATTTCTATCGATATTACCTTGCACAAACTGAAAAGGAAAGAGAAAAGAAGGTGCGGGTCGTTGGGTCAAACCCTGGATCCGAACCTCGTACACCCCTACTTCCCGTTTCGGGCTTGCGTGAACTTACCGGCAATTCCTATGCGTTCTCAATGGTTCTGGTTTGTCTACTACCGTCCCCAGCACCAACCCTGTCCCTGCGACGGTTCCAGAGCACCAAGCTACACCTAAGTGACGCACCCGTGTAATCTAGACTACCATATAGGCACTTTAATATAATCGCAAGTAGCTTATGCAAATCATATGCCACTTTTCAGTTTTCAAATTATATCCTTGCCATGTGTCCTTAATTAATTTCTTGGGTTTGACTTGGCATGGAGTTTTAAGAAAGAAAATTGTGTAACTTAGATCTATCTAGAAAGAAAAGAAATGTCAACCTCACAACTCTATCATAAAGGAGAGATGAACGTTGTGTTGGAACAACCCAAAAAGGAAGGAAGATATTAAAGGGGATGGAATGAGATCATAGTTATTTAAGGCGTGATGCGCACCGATGCACGAAGGGTTTCTAGCGCCTTGATGTGCGATGCGCATCTGATGCGAGTGGCCGAGTGCATCACAAACACGATGAGCATACGTAGGCACCAGTGGATTCTTCCATATTATAACAATGTGTTTGAAAAAATCACTTAAAAAACAAAAGGTATATTAAAAAAATATAGCAGTATGTTTGGAAAAAAAGAAAACTAGTGTACATCTAAGGAAAATAAAGAAAACCAGTGAAGAATGAAAACATTACCATAACTCAGGTAACTGCTTGTGCGACATGCCTTGTAGGTGTGCGACTTACCGTAACCATTGAAGAACGTGTGCTTCTTGCAACTTGGAAGGAGGAAGAGTCAAAGACAGTGGAAGAAAAGAAAAGAAAAGAAAGAGAAAAGAGAGTCGTTTAATCTTGCAAGAGACACCTTTATGCCGTTTAATTTCTTGGGGGTCATAAAAGGTGAGGCGGCATAAATAATAACACTAATCCTTACACCTAATCTTTAGAAAAAACTTAAATTAAAATTTGTTCCCAATGCTTTTTGCGCATAACTATATGTGCATAATAAAATGAGGCACAGTAAGGCGTGCGCCTCATGAACAGTGCGCACATCAGGTTTGGTGATGTACTATCCCTAGCACATTGTGCGCATCGCACCTCAGGCACGCTTTTCACAACTATGAAAGAGATACTCCCTCTGTCCCGCAAAAGCGTTCCACATGATTTGGCACAGAAATTAAAAAAATGAAATTGTGTGGTTGAAAGTGCTGTAGACAACAGAGAAAAAATATGGGCCACAACTTTTTTTCTAAAAGTGGAAAGTGGAACCTTTTTTGGGTGAAAGAAAAAGGAAATGTAGAACCTTTTTGTGGGACGGATGTAGTATCGTTTTACTTAAGTTGTCGATCAAACTATTTGTAACTCCCTTTGTCCTATTTTATTTATTCTACTTCCCACTTTATTTGTCCCAAAAAAATGTGAACTATCCTAATTAAAGTATTCAACACACCACAACTTTTTATTTTCTGGTTCCGAATAAGATTTTCCTCTCAATTTTCTAAAGGATTTGAAGCTAGTGGGAGTAAAATATATGAATCTGGATAAAGAAAGTCAGAAATGAAAAGATAAAAGTAGAAGAGGTAATTCAATCTTAGAATGGGATAAAGTGACTTTCATGAATTTTTCACTGGAAACTACAGAAGTTTTTCTCACCAATATCTTTTATGTAGCATCCATTATTCCACAGTATCCTGGTTTTTTTATCAAAGGCATTTGCTATTCTAGGCAAGCAAAGGCTGCAAATCGCGGATTTCATATCTCTTTGTTTCCTTAATATCCTACCCAAACTAATATAGAGCAAAAACATATGTCAACATCCACACCTTCATAGCTCATTCTAAGGGAACATATGCACAAAGCTTATAACCTTTTTTTCATCTCTTAATAGGTCCACCGGTAACTACCAGTTACTACATATCCAAGATCAAAGGTATAAGAACAAGAATTGCTAGTACCTAATACATGTGACCTAAGAGGCTAAGAGCAGAAACTACAAAATTGCATCACCTACAAAAGATCCCCAAATGATTAAACATTTAACCTCCTACATTCCAATAAGATAACACTTTTTAGCAGTTCAAGAACATTATGGACAACATGGGCAGGTAGCTACTAGCTAAACTGGTGTGAACCCGGGACTAAACGTAAATGCTACTGGCTAATGCACCACTCAGAATGACCAATGGTGGTTTACTACATAGTAAACTTCAGCAATAGTGCGGGATTAGTAGTCCGAAGTAGTCGTGACTCCGGACACACACTATATATATACACACACTCCTTCCGTCCCTGATTAAACATCACTCCTTTTTCATTACTCCTAAAACAAACTCTTATTCCCTTTTAAAGTGCTTTAGAAGAATTGGTTGAGTACACATAAACCTAAACAAACACATCAGATTTGAAGGAGGATGGGAGGAAAAAGGCTTACGCGATGATCAAATTGAGCTCCTGCGAACCAGTAAAGTTGCCGACACAGGAATGGGTGACGTTGGTCGGCTTGTGAGCAGTCACAACATAGTTCCAGATACTCATCTCTCCCCGACTTTGAATGTCTGCAACTATTAAAACCCTAGAAACCCCTCTCTTGCCCTCCCGCTGGTATAGACGATGGACGGGACGAGTTTGTAGTAGAAGGAAGCCGGGAGGAACCCTCTAGTGTTAGTCGACGCCCCTGTCCGCCGGAGCAACCTTACCGAGACTCCGATGAGAGTGACCTAGACTCGATGGAGTTTGATATTAGTAATTTTATTTAGTTGCAGGGCTTGGACAGCTTCCGGACCATGGGGGAACAGTAACTTTTTTTTATTTTAATACTTATTCAAAAAGAAAACTCCTAAATAGGAGCAAAACTCCTCTAAATAGGAGTAATTAATATTTTTGTTGTACAATTATTTAGCCGTCGGGAGCCACCCATTCACTGCCTTGGGGGAAATTAAATGAACATAACTTCTTCAATCCAAGTTAATTATTTAGCCGAAACAATCCAAATTAATTGTTTAGCCGCCCGGAGTATATGGCTAGCTATTAGTCTATTACTTCTTCAATCCAAACTCTTTCTACTCGTATTTGTTTTCTTTTTTCTTTTTTGGAATTCTTTTTTATTACTATTGGTGGGGTTGGAATTTTTTTTGTTTTTTTGGCATAGAACTAACAATGGAGAGATTGTGTGTTTATTTATTTTAATTGTCTTCTTCCCATAATTAATGACTTCGTGGGCTCGATGCATGCACATGTATCAACGAGTACAATTAAACTTTTGGCATTTTGCAGAGCCACGTTTGTCATTGTACATTGACATTTTTGGTATTTTATTTTCAATTGACCTAAAATTTTGTATTTTTGCATCTTACAATCTCATGTTTGTCACTGTATGTTGTCATTTTTAGCATTGTATTTTTGATTGACGGTGTATGAATTATTTTTTTCTCCATGTAACACCATGGCCCTACACCTGTGGGGGTTAGCGATGCCGAAAACGTGCGACGATAACAGATCTTGGCGGCGGTAAACGGTGAGTCAACAACTCCTATTTTGGGGGTTTTATGTTTTTACTCATGTTTTGGATTTTAATTCAATGTTTTACTCCTAATTGTGAGTAAACGGTGAGTCATCACTCTTCTCTTAATTGTTTGTCTAATTAGTGGAACCCAAATTCGAAACCAGTAGCCTTCATGGATGAGTTTTAATGTTTATTTTCTTTGCAATTTCTTGAGACTAACTGATAAAACTCATTCATAAAGCTTATTTGTTTTGATTTAAGATTCCACCAAGAAGACTAATAATTGAGAGAAGAATGATCATTTCAATTTTGAGTTTAGAGCTTCAAACTCAGCGACAGATTTGGAAAAGAGTACGAGAGGAGAGAAAAGGCTTAATTGAGGAGAGAGAGAATCATGAATATACAATTTTATCCACATTTTAACAAAAATGTTAAAAAAAGATCATTAGTAAAAAATGATATAATAATTATGACTAAATTAGTAATATTTGATATGTAAGGAGTAAATATGTAAAACTACCCCTAGTATTTACTCTGTTACTCCGTATTTATAATAACCTACCGCGCCCACCACACAAACCGGCTGTAAACCAGGGTTCCGTCGTCCACTTGTCCCTTCCGTCCAAACTCGTTCAGGTAGGAATGGCTTTTTTTCAGAAATCTGGTTTCCTTTTCTGGGTTCGCTTTGGTGCCGTTCTCTAGTTTTTTTTTTTATTTCTGCAGCTCAATTTGACCATTTTTTCTCAAAATCTCTAGTTCGGTTTAGGTTAGTTTGAATCTTCGGAAGATACACTTGCTCCTCAATTTTCATGTAATCATGTTCATACACTAATCACAATAATGGTTTTCCATTCTAAATTTTTAATAAAATCATATATTGATGAAATGTGATGATTTTGGGGCTATTGCGGGGAAGTTTATTGATGTAATGTACTCCCTCCCTCTCACAATTAGATTAACAATTTGAAGAAGAAAATTTTTGAGAAATGAAAAGTGTATGGTTGAAATTTGTTTAGAACGAAGAGAAGCCTTGCAATCCACATATTTTTTTGTTCTTGAAAAGGAAAAAGATCATGTGTATTTTTTATAGTGGTATTACGGAATATAGTAATTGAGTAATCGAAGCAAACAGAAAATGTAAAGACACAGAGATTTAACGTGGTTCACCAACGTTGTGTTGGCTACGTCCACAGGCAAGAACGGAGGCGGATTGCCCCCGTTTCCTCATTTGCGTAGCGGCAAACAGATTCAAGGCACATTAACATATAGGTTAAGAAACAAGGTTGTGTTTGGTTGGAGGATAGGGAAGGGAAGGGAAATCCTCAATTGGCTAAAAACCTTTGGAGGTGGAGAGCCAAAATTTTCCTTCCTGCCTCAAAATGTTTTGAGATATGAACCAAATGAAGGGAGGGGAGCACTTGCCATCTTCTCCAACCAAACACTCCACAAGAGAAATGAGGGTTGTGTCACTTTGTGTTCTTTATTTTTACACTTTGTTTGGTTTGTGGAATTTGAAAGGAAAAGAAAAGAAAGATGTTTTCTCTCCATTTCCTCGTCAAAACGGAAGGAAAATCATTATCCTTCTTAGTACATTTTCTCCCACCCATCTTCTTTTCGTTCCACAATTCTTTTGTTTTTCCTCTATAACCGAACAAGAAAAATAGTTTTCCATATAATTTTCTTCTTTTCCCTTTCAATGCCTAGAACCAAACATAGTGCTAGTTTTGATCGGAATTTTCATTGCAGATTTCCCACACAGTTTTCTTCACCTGCATTCATTGAGACCATTGTTCTGTTTTTATCTTTTCTGTTTTCCTTCATCATTTCCTGATTTTTTGGTAAATAGCTTATCCTGTTTGGTCCAAGACGCGCTTATACAAAAACTCTACCGCCCGCCCTCTTATTGGAAGAGCTTTTATCTGTCTTTCGGACTCTTTCCCAAGCAAATCAAACAAACAACGTTTTTACAGATTTTTTCCTACCAAACTTAGCTTTTTTTTTTATGATGCTGTATCAAATAGACAATACAATCATCTATTCATCTACTGCAGACAAGCCTCAATCGATCCTGATCATTTAATACTTACTTGTAAATGTTGTTTGCTTTTGTTTTCACATCTTTTCTGTTGCATTTAATAATTACTTACATAAATCTTGACCCCTAGACCCAATGGAGTTGGGATTATACTTGGTTTGTTGCTGTTATATTTTCTGTTGCAAGTTGTGTGCTATTACTAACTTTTAACCATTCTTCTCCAGACAGAGTTTCAAAGGACACATGTCTTCAAAAGCCAATGACAAGATTCTCAGCTACAATGATGTTGTACTAAGGCGCTCGGATCTTGACATTCTTAGCGGACCACATTTTCTAAACGACCGAATAATCGACTTCTATTTCAGTTTTCTCGCCTCAAGGTTCCCATCTGAGGATGTTTTACTGTTGTCCCCGTCGATCACCTTCTGGATCAAAGAGTGCAGAGACACTTCCATGCTTAAGGATTTCATAGAACCCCTCCGTCTCTCTCAAAGGAAACTAATCATCTTCCCAATCAATGACAACTCGGACGTGGATTTAGCCGAAGGGGGAAGCCATTGGAGTTTACTTGCTTTTGAGAGGGGCTCCAATGTGTTTGTCCACCACGATTCCAGCTCGGCCTGCATCAACAAGCATGACGCCAGACATGTCTACGAAGCCGTTCTCCCTTTTACAGCATCTGGAATGGCTACTTATGTTGATTACTCAGGGACACCGGAGCAAGAAAACGGGTATGATTGTGGGGTATATGTCCTTTCCATTGCAAGGGTCATTTGTGATTGGTATGGAAGCAGAGGACAAGAGGAGGGAGTAGTTGATCTGTGGTTTCCCTCCTTGAAGGAACAGATAAATGCAGGTGCTGTTTCAGAGATGCGCGACGAGGTTCGAAGGTTAGTTGTTGATCTAATGGCGAGGAAGTAGTTACCAGAGATGCCATTGTTGACACAGATCATAGAATTGCAATAGATTTGTTTGTTTACTGTTGTTGTCTCACCAGGGTGCTATTTCTTCTTCAGATTTTTTATATTTGACTTTTTACGATCTCTTATGCAACACGTTAAACGATAATGCTTAACTTAGATGTATTTTAGAAACATATGATATTTCAAAATATCATATCCATTTTTGACAATTCCCCGCACACAATAATAACATGCGGAGTATAAGGAAATGAAATAGTCCCTCTAGTTTGTCGATTCCTATTTTATATTTTGAATATGCGTTCAACAAACCCATTTTCATCGACCAGAAATAGTTTGAAAAAATAAGAATTGACAAACTACTTTTTCACTAGACGGGAAAGCACTCGCCAAGATAAGATTCATCATAGCCTCAAGTCACAAATTTTGATGCATAATGGTGTTAGCATTCTCGTGACCCCTATAAACTCCATATAAAGATAAATTAATACTCTTTCCATCCCAAAATAAAAATTACTTGTAAGCGTCTGTTCGGAAATAATTTCAACATTTAATTTTAGCATTTTGAAAATGCAATCTAACAACAAATGAGTATCGAAAATAGACAAAAAAACATATGCAATTTAACCATTTTTGTTAAATGTTACTATGTTAGAGCAACTCCACGCATGAGTTATATGCTAAATATACAAGTTATACATGATTTTGTAGTCTTTTTCCTACTCCAATGGGTCATTTATAATTTAGCATGGAAGTTATAAAAGAAGACATGTCATCTATATATAGAGGATGGCTAAAGCTAAAATGTGCTCTGTAATGCCTTTTTTCTCTCCGTATATTATTATGAAAAATAATATAATATTTTAATCACAATATTTACATAAATATAAATATAATATGGAAATATGAATAAAGTGTTTGTATAAAAAAATTAATTTTAAATAAAAAATATTATTAGTGTAAAAATTAGATGACATGGTTGGAGAGGGGGTGAAAAAGTGGGTTGTTAAAACTTAAAACACTTTTGGGAAGCTAAAATAGCTTTTAGCTTTTCAAATAATAGCTTCTCCCTTGGAGATGCTCTCCTATCTACACATGCATAAAGTCTAACATCTAATAAATATGGTCAAATTGAATCCACATTTTTTCCCTATTTTAGCCTCTGTTTGAAAATAAAAATTAGGAATGTGCTACAGTGCCCCCCACACATGACAATACAGACAATTTTATACCTATGCAGACAACACCGACGATTATCATTTGTGCAATTACAAATCATCTGCATTGTCGTAGTGGGTTTTTAGCATTAATGCATGCAATGTGGTGTATGTTCGGCAACAACTTAAGCATTTAGCATTAGCACTTAAAAAATGTTACGTCTAACATTTTCGTTATTATTTATCCGCACAATTAAAAAAGTATTTGAAAAAAGTAGTTCCCAAACATAAGTCAAAATAAACAAAGGGCCAAAATCGATTCACTGCCATTTAAGGCTGTTGAACGTAAGCTTAGCTTATTTGCCAAACAGAAGATATCATGGGCTAAACTGAACAGCACAAAGAAATGGAAGCAATAATAAACTCATCAACTCTTCTATCTGTTCCAGAAAAGCCTCAATCTGAGTTTGAAATTTTTTCCTACCTCAGGAAATTGGAACATGAAGTTGAACTTACAGACAACTAGACAAGGCAAACAGGGAAAAGAACATGGAACACCAAATTCTGGAATAAACTGATCCTTCAGCATCCAGTCTTTTTTTCCAGATCCATCACAGTCAGTTCATCAAGAATGCCATGGAAGACAGTTCTATTTGTGGGTCTCTCTCCATTCGGTTTCTTTGTCGCTTGTTGATGTCTATGGCCATTATGGATTGGTAAAAAGTGTCTTGGTAGAATGGGGTGAAATAAGAGTCGACCTGCTCTGGATTGACCCTGAAGAACAGGACGAGTGTCTCTAAAAACATCAATTTCTTCGGGTGTAACCTCGGAAGACATCAGAGCTTCTTCTCTCAAATCCACAACATGTTTGTATGCTTTCCATAGAAGGTAATATGCAGCAAATGAAACCAAATATGTGGCTATCATAAAAGCCCATAGTCGTGGACTGTTTTTCTGCAAACACGGGTGTAGCAAATTAGAAATGGCAATGCACAAAACTAACTCACCAGGCAAACACGCGATAAGAAACTTACTCCAACATGCCCTGTAGATAGCTTATAGAGCTCGTTGAAAGTCCCTTCACTGGTGGCATTGCCAAACCTCAAACTATGAGCACTTGAAGCAATCGGGAGAAGTACTGGCAGCAATATCAAGTCCTGTAATCACCAATACCCCGGAGGCAGGGCTCCATTCTCTCTATTGATGATTCAAGTTCCACTTTCCAAAATCTGAACCTCATATAAACTCAATTATCCTCCCTGTTTACACGGGCTCCATTTTATAGCGTTGTGGTTGTGGTAGTAATAATGTATATTGAGTGAAAGTCATGAACTCTTCTTTGTGTTCCAGAAAAGTCTTAATCATGGTTTGAAGGTATTTGCTACAGAAGGAAATTGGAAAATATAAAAAGAAAAACGTGAATATGAAAAAACAGTGAATTGTCAAATACTCAAATACAAATCCAATAGAAACCATGGGATGTTTGCAGTGTAGTGATGGTAGAAAGAATTGCAGTTGAGCTTGTCAATGGCTAAATAAGGAAAAGGACACAGACACCACCATGGCTGCTAACACACCAAATCCGGGATTGAAGTTGAGATGGTTGCCAAACATGCTGCTTATGATTCCCATACATACTATTTCACAGTGGCTCAGATTGTATTTTCCCTATCAGCAAAACAAGAGCACAACCTAACATGGCTGCAAGAAAGTAACTGTCAAGCCATTCAAGCACCCAAGCCAAGATACAAGATGCCCCAAATCCAGCTTTTACTACGGAGTATAAAATAACAAAAAATGCTAATCACTATATCAACTTCGAAAATCATGGTTTCAGTTATACTGGTTATCCCATAATATTAATACAGTTATCGTCGATACTTTGAATGTCTAAGAAGAACCAACGGGTGTTTACAATCCTATATTTTTTACTCAGAGATCTAAAAATTCAATAACGATATAACAACAATCACAACAACAAACACAGTAAAATCCCGCAGAAATGGAGTTTCTATGTAAGCAAAACTATCCCTAACTAGTAAGTAGAGAGACTGTTAAAAATTAATAGTGAAATGCCTTCTGATTTAAATGAAATGAAATGCCTTCCGACTTAAATGCATCTTAGTATATGAGGCTCAGATTACATTTACTCTATCAGAAAAACAGCACAGGACACAGGCAAAACCGACCATGGCTGCAAGAAGACAACTGCCTCGCCAATATGTAGGCCGCCTCGCCCGAGAGATCTGATTATTGCATCTAAAGAAAATCCGTAACAAGATTATCATCACAGCCTCGACTTTGATACATTAAGGTTTCAGTCATTCATCTATTCAAGTTATCCAGAAACTCGGCACAACTGAAATTGATTAACAATATTATACTCCCTCCGTCTCTTAAATAACTTGCATGAATGCAATGTGATAGACGAAGGACCAAAATTGATCAATCGCTATTTAGGGCTGTTGAATTTAAGCTTCACTTGTTTGGGAAACTAAAAAGATGTCATGGGCTAAACTGAACAACACATAGAAAAGGAAGCAACCACCCTCTAAAACTAATCCACTCTTATATGTGTCCCAGATAAGCCTCAACTTGCATTATAAGCTGGTCAAAACTGCTTATAAACAGTTTTTAACTTAGAACTCAGCTGAAGACATATTTCAGTATGCTTATAGACTGACTTATAAGCTGCTTATAAGCCAGAAAAAATAAGTTTTAGCTACTTATTTTTAAGCCAATTTTTTTCTCCATTTTGACCAGATTATTTACAAAGCTGACCCTCACCATTTATGAATATTTACAAATTATTTATCTATCATTTAAGTCATATTACTTCCATGAAAAATACATGACTTCTATTAGCTTACAAGCACCATCATAGAGAAACATTCCCTTATATGAAATGAGATACATTTTGACTTAAATGCATCTCAGTACATGAGGCTCAAATTACATTTACTCAATCAGAAAAACAGCACAGGGCACAGGCGAACCCAGCCATGGCTGCAAGAAGACAACTGCCTTGCCAAGATGCAGGCCGCCTTTCCCTAGAGATCTGATTTTTGCATCTAAACAATCACAGGATTATCATCACAGCCTCAACTTTGATACATTAAGGCTCTGTTTGGTACACATAATTAAAACTATGGAATTCGAATTGAAGACAAAAATTCCAATTCTACTATTTTGTAGCACAAAAATGTGTGGATTTAGAATTGGTAGTGCAAAAAATGAATTGGAATTGGAGAATTCAATTCCATCCAAATCAATTCCATTGAATTTCAACTCCAAATTCCATTTCAATTCCATCAATTCGGTGTATCAAATGGACCCTAAGGTTTCACGCATCCAACTATTCAAGTAATCACAGCAACTCAGCACAACTGAAACTGAAGATTATGGAAGAAGATTGAGGGGCTGTTTGGCAACTTCTGAATAGGTAAGTGCTGAACCAGTAAGAAGTCTGAACCATTAAGAGCTAGTATATTGCTTAACTATTCAAAGGTAAAATGTCTGATCAATTCAGATAAGAGGTATTAATCATTCAAACTCTGTATAATACTTAACCATTCAGAGGCAAATGTCTGAGCCATTCAGACATCTGAACCATTAAGAGGCTGAAACAAATAGTCTGAACCATTAAGTACTGAACCATTTTTAAGAGGCTGAAACAAACAGCTCCTGAATCATTGAATAGGAAACCATGGAAATATTTGGGATATAGTTGCAAAAAAAAGCCGTTCAAGAACATGCAAACAGGGGGGAATACTGACACCGCCAATCCGCCATGGCTGCAATTGCACAAAATCTGGGTATTGTCGGTGTGCTGCCACGCCAAGATACGGGTCAGGTCACCCTAAATGTCCCGGGGCCAGGGCACCATTCTCTCAATTGATAATTCAAGTTCTGCTTTCCAAAATCTGAACTTCATATAAACTAACTTATCCTCCCCCTGTTTACACGGGCTCCATTATATAGTGTTGTGGTTGTGGTAGTAATTATGTATATTGAGAGGAACTCATCAACTCTTCTATGTGTTCTAGAAAAGTCTCAATCTTCGTTCAAAAGTGTTTGCTACAGAAGGAAATAGGAAAATATAAAGACAAAAACGTGAATATCAAAAAACAGTGAATAATCAAATAGAAAGGCAATGGAAACCATGGGGATGTTTGCAGTATAGTAATAGTGGGAAAGAATTGCAATTGAGCTTGTGAACGGGTAAATAGGGAAAAAAGGTCACGGGAACCACAATGGCTGCAAACACACCAAATCCGGGATTGAAAGGGAAATGGTTGCCAAACATGCATTTGATTCCCACACATACTATTACACAGAGGCTCAGATTGTATTTTCCCTATCAGCAAAACAAGAGCACAACCTGCCATGTCTGCAAGAAACTGTCAAGCCGTTCAAGTGCCCAAGCCAAGATACAAGAGGCCCCAAATTCAGTTTTTATTATAAAATATCAAAAAAAGCTAATCACTGTATCAACTTTGAAAATCATGGTTTCAGTTTTACTGGTTACCCATTATTTCAATTCTATTATTGTCAATACTTTCCCAATCAAAGAAGAACCAACAGGTGTTTTCAACCCGTAGAATTTTTAACCATATACGGAGTACAACACAAACTACAAGAACAAGCAAAGCCAGTAAGTAGAGAGGCTGTTAAGAATGAAGAGTGAAATGTTTTCTGATTTAAATGAAATGAAATGCCTTCTGACTTATATGCATCTTAGTACATGAGGCTCAGATTACATTTATTCCATCAGAAAAACAGCACAAGGCACAGGCAAACCAAACCATGGCTGCAAGAAGACAACTGCCTCGCCAAGATGCAGGCCGCCTCACCATAGAGATCTGATTTTTGCATCTAAAAAATACTCCGTAATAGATTATCATCACAGCCTCAACTTTTACAGTAGGGTTTCATGCATTCAACTATTCAAGTAATCCCAGCAACTCAGCACAACTGAAACTGATTAACAATATAATACTCCCTCCGTCTCTTAAATAAATTGCATAAATGCAATGGAATAGATGAAGGACCAAAATCGATCCATCACCATTTAGGGCTGTTGAATTTAAGCTTCACTTATTCAGGAAACTAAAGATATCATGGGCTAAACGGAACTACACATAGAAAACGAAGCAACCACCCTCTGAAACTAATCACCTCTTCTATGTGTCCCAGTCTCCCAGAAAGCCTCAACCTGCGTGAGGAAATTGAGAGAAACTCATTTTCTTTCTTTTCCTTCCAAATTCCTTGAACCAAACATATTGTAAATAGGAAACCATGGAAATATTTGGGATGTAATTGCCAAAAAAAATGCAGTTCAAGAACATGGAAAGACGGGGGGAAAGACTGACACTGCCAACCCGCCATGGCTGCAATTGCACCAAATCTGAGTGTTATCGGGGTGCTGCCACGCCAAGATACGGGTCAGGTCACCCTAAATTCCGTTCAATCCGCTCCCAAGAAATTATAATCACCGCTGATTCGGCGCACACCACCACCACCGTCACCTCCGGAAAAGACACGAATAAGTCTGAAATGTTTGTATGTATGGGAGTAGTTTGTTGATCTCGAGGGTTGTTGATTGCAAATTCGAAGGGGGACATGTCCCCTCCCTAGAGTAGAGATAGAAGCAACCACCCTCAAATGAAACCTAAATCTAAGATCTGCTCTTCCCAATTCTTACTTCTTCCCTGTTCTCTTTTATAGTGCACTCTACAACAATTAGGCCTTGTTTGGATGGACGCAGGTTTAAAATTCAAAAATATAGGAGCAAAAATGGCAACATATAGTGCACTATATTTTTAGGAACAAAGACGAGGAACAAAAATAAAAATATTGCTTTATTTTTACCGTATATCATACTCCTTCCGTCCCACAATTGGTTAGAATTTCTCTTTATTTTTTTCACCTCTTCTTTAGCAATTCCTCCTTCCCTAAAAGGGTTTCTCTTATTGACTTTTTTGGAAATTAATGGAGGGATATTTTTGTGTTGACTTTCCAAAAATACCCTTGAAATAATAGGTAAAAGATGTGATGGATAGATTATTAGTAAAAAAGTATGATGTGATAAGTAGGGTATGAAAAAGTAAGTGGTAAAAGTGGTTTTTTAATAGATAAGGGAACATCTTTTGGGGACAACAAAAAAATGAAAGGGGAAAATCTTTTATGGACGGAGGAAGTAGAACTTTTGATGTAGTTTTGAATATGTTAGTTTTTTTTTTGGAAAATATAAAAAGAAAAACTTGGATATGAAAAAACAGTGAATAGTCGAATACAAAGCCAATGGAAACCATAGGAATGTTTGCAGTGTAGTAATGGTAGGAAGAATTGCAGTTGAGCTTCCAAAAGGGTATAGAGGGAAAAGAATACAGACACCACCGTGGCTGCAAACACTCCAAATCCGGGATTGGAGTTGAGATGGTTGCCAAGCTTTCCATACATACTATGATACTAGTACACAGAGGCTCAGATTTTATTTTCCCTATCAGCATAGCAAGAGCACAACCTGCCATGCCTGCAAGAAAGTGACTGTCAAGCCGTTAAAGCACCCAAGCCTAGATGCAAGAGGCCCAAATCTAGTTTTTTATTATGTAATAATAAAAAATGCTCATCACTGTATCAAGTTTGAAAATCATTGTTTCAGTTATACATGTAATCCCATAATTTCAATAATGTTATACTGGTAATCCCAAATTTCAATAATGTTATACTGGTAATCCCTTAATTTCAATAATGGTTTCCACCTTTCGAAATTTTAACCATAGATCGAAAAACTCAATAATGTTACAACAACAAGCAAACCCAGTAAAATCCCTTAGAAGTGGAGTATGTATGTATGCAAAACTTACCTTAGCCAGTAAGTAGAGAGGCTGTTAAGAATGAAGAGTTAAAAACCTTCTCATTTAGATGAAATGAAATCCCTTCGGACTTAAATGCATCTCAGTACATGAGGCTCAGATTACATTCACTATATCAGAAAAACAGCACAGGGCACAGGCAAACCCTGCCATGGCTGCAAGAAGACAACTGCCTCGCCAATATGCAGGCCGCCTTGCCCTAGAGATCTGATTTTTGCATCTAAATAATAATAAGATTATCATCACAGCCTCAACTTTCATACATGGAATTCAAACTATGGAAATTGAAATGGGGACAACAATTCCAATTTTGTTGTTTGGTAGCACAAGAATTTGTAGATTTGGAATTGGTAGTGCCAAAAATGAATTGGAATTGGAGAATTCAATTCCATCTAAATCAATTCCATCGAATTTCAACTCCCAATTCAATTTCAATTACATCAATTCCGTGTACCAAACGCACCACACATTCAACTATTGAAGTAATCCCAGAAAGTCAGCACAACTGAAAATGATTAACCATATAATACTCCCTCCGTCTCTTAAATAAATTGCATAAATGCAATGCAATAGACGAAGGACCAAAATCAATCCATCTTCATTTAGGGCTGTTGAATTTAAGCTTCACTTATTCAGGAAACTAAAGATATCATGGGCTAAACGGAACTACACATAGAAAAGAAAGCAACCACCCTCTGAAACTAATCACCTCTTCTATGTGTTCCAGAAAAGCCTCAATCTGCTTGAGGAAAATGAGAGAAACTCATTTTCATTTCTTTTCCATCCAAATTCCATAACCAAACATAGTGTACATATGAAACCATGGAAATATTTGGGATGTAATTGCAAAAAAAAAAAAAAAAAAGTGCAGTTCAAGAACATGCAAAGACGGGGGGAAAGACTGACACCGCCAATCCGCCATGGCTGCAATTGCACCGAATCTGGGTGTTGTCGGTGTGCTGCCACGCCAAGATACGGGTCGGGTCACCCTAAATGCCGGTCAACTCGCTCACAAGAAATAAAAGGTCATCACCGCTGCTTCGGCGCCCCCACCGCCACCTCCGGCAACGACCCGAATAAGTCTGAAAAGTTTGTACGTACGGAGTAATTTGTTGATCTCGAGGGTTGTTGATCCCAAATTCGAAGGGGACATGTCCCCCGGCTAGCGTAGAGATCGAGGCAACCGCCCTCATATGAAACCTAAATCTCAGATCTGCTCTTCGTCATTCTTACTTCTTCCCTGTTCTCTTTTATAGTGCCCGAACCTACTCGAAAACTCTAGAAAAAACCTAAAAACTAAATTGAAAGAATACTAAAATATTACTCCCCCGTCCCAAATTATTTGCCACATTTGTATTCTCGAGACAAAATATCACATTTTTTTAATTCATTTTATTTACATATTGGTATAAAAATAAAAAATAAAATTTACATATTAAAAAAGTACTTGAAAAGTTCTTTAAAATAAGAGGTGTCAAAAATATTTTATTTTATCAAATAACCAATGAAAACGTCGAAATAAACAAAAGTTCTCGCGACTAGGGGTGTTCAAAAATATCCGATCCAAAATATCCGTCCATGATCCGGGCCGATCCGATCCGAAAAACGGATATCCGATCCGATATTTTAGCTTTCGGATATTTCGGATCGGATATGGATTCAATTTCTGGAATTTTTCGAATAACCGGATATCCGATTTTTTTTGCTATATATTTTTGGAATTTTAGGGATATATATTATGACTTTATGTTTAAATGTAATTTTATGTTGATTTTGAAACACAACCATTTTGGACTTTTTGCATTAGCATTTTAGAATCTTTTGTTTTAATAATGTTTTTTTGTTTGTTTAGGCAAAATTATCAAAGTTACTCCCAAATTAAATTTGGTATCATTTTTTTATTAGGCCATTACTTAGTGATGTAATTTTTCTTTTAGTAAATCTATATTGAATTTGATATTTTGGGTTGATTTTGCAATTTTATCTTTTTTTTTTGTAAATTTTGGCTAAAAACTCAACTTTTCTGATAATCCAGTGATCCGATCCGAAAAATCGGATATCCGAATTTCGGATATCCAAATATTATCGGATCGGATATGGAATGAGTTTTACATGATCCGAAATTTTCGGATCGGATCGGATCGGATCGATCCGATTGAACACCCCTACTCGCGACTGCTGAAAAAGCAAATGTTGTGAATATTTAGGGACGGAGGAAGTATTCTAAACCACAACATATTTGGTTTGGTATTTGGAAAAAACAAGGTAACTTCTCATACGGAGTAATAAAAATCCCGAAGCGATTATATACGGAGTATATTAATATATTATAAATATAATAATAATTTTATATTTTTTTTACTGAATGATAAGTTTTTTTTAAATATGGCTCAAATTTTATTATGTGTACATCGTACTTTTATTTGAGTTATAATTTTTTGTACAAGAATTTAAAAATAGTAGCACACATTTGAAATATCATTTCGTTATCATCCGTTCACCATAGTTTGTAAGATATGAACTAAGTTTAATAAGTATTTCTTGCATTCAATTTTTCATTTTTTTATTTTGTATGTTTTCATTTAAATATACTTTCCATTGATTAAAAACTAAATATTTTTGTGACATTTTAATAATGTTTAAATTAGGTGCGTATATTTTCATCCCGAAACCGATACTGAATTATTCTGAACCATACTGAATCGAGATTTCAGGATTCAGTACGACGTAAAATCCTGTACCGAACCGAAATATTTGGTACGGTATCGGTACGGACTAAATACCATACCATGCTCATCCCTAACAATTAGGCCTTGTTTGGACGATAACGGGTTTGAAAAAAGAAATAAGAAAGTATGAAAATACCAAATTATGAGTTCTAAGTCTTTTAGGATCAAAATATGAGTATAATGGCAATGTAGTGTAAAAGTACGCGTTGACAACGGAAAATTGATGACAGTGTATATGTAGGGGTGTTCATTCGGTAAAACCAAACCGAAATGAAAATTCGATAATTAATTTTTTGTACCAAATACCAAACCGAAATAAAATGGTTCGTTCGGTAAAAACCAAATTAAATCGGATTGGTAATCGATTTAACCAAATATCGAACATAAACCGAAATTTGAACTCTAAAAAATTCATTACATTCTCCAAATTGAAAATAACAAAGCACAATTAGATTCATTACATATCAGTTCATTACACGCTCTAAAGTCAAAATAACACAGCACAATTGAAACTATTACATAAAATAATACACAATAGTTGATACAAATAACACAATTGTCCATTCTAAAAAACAAAACATTTACTAGAATTCCTAGACAGTTACATTCAATTAAGAATTACATTATGAGTTAATGACCGGTATATGTAAAAAATAAATATTACATTCCTGACAGTGTAAGCCAGGAAAAATTTTCCTTGCAGTGCCATACGGAGTTCGTAACTCCGTTTCCCCTTGAATTAATTAACTAAACGGAGTAGGGAACTCCGTGTCTATTTTATTTATTAAAAAATAAACACATACGGATTAGCTAAATCCGTTCAAGCCAAAAAAATCTCAGGTGTACGTCGCTGGGCAAACTTGCTTTTCTTTTGGTGTTCTAGAGAGTACAATATTTTCTTTCATGTATATAATTGAGTAAATGACAATTTATTTATATAAATGTATGTAAACTTTACTTCTTTATTTTGGTAATGCATGCATGTAAACAATTTACCGGTCGCCATTATCTTTAGTATTTTCCTTTTCTAACAATTCTATAAATATATATTTCACCATTGTAAAATTTACTCCGTATTTTAAATATGCATATTGATTGTAAAATTTTAATAAAAGTATGTATAAAACTCTTTATTATTAATTTAAGAAATATTTCACTTTCAGCAAAATGAAAAAATATTTCACCATCAAAGATTTTCTATTGTTTTGGCATTTTTATGGTTTATTTAATTTAAACTTTTTTAAATTAAATAGTTATAGAATTTTTAGTGCATGTACATCATTATTTAAAGTATACTTTTTATTTAAAAAATATACTCCGTATATCTTAGAGTGAAAAATATTCATTTAAAATAAATAAAATTATATTCATAGAATGTCAAAAATTTAGAATGTATATGAGCTCGTGCGAAGCACGAGGTTGACGCTAGTATTAGGAAAAATGAAGAAAATAGGCTTTATTGTCGTGTTGTGCAGCACCACACACAAGAAGGAATATACTATGTGGTGGTGGATGGGTCGTCCAACATTGCTCAGCGGGAGAAATTTACGGTGAGCTTAAATGCACGAACATGTAGTTGTGGTAAATTGGTAACATTTCACATCCCGTGCAGTCATGTCCATGCAGTATGTCATTACTGTAGTGTCGCCGTGGATCATGGATTGTGTTAAGTTTTACAAATAAGTTAGTCATGGATTGTGTTTTGTCTTCTTTTTTTATGAATAAATTGTTATATTACTCTTGCAATAAAGTTATTGTATTTTTATATTGTTTGTAGTAGACCTTTTTACATCTATATTTTCTTTATGTATGTTTCCTTTGTTTTGTAATTTAATTATTTTATTATAAATAATTTCTAAGTAACAAAAATTAATTGATTTCTTTGAGAAACTAAAAATTATAATACTTTCTCCGGCCTTAAATAGATTACAATTTTTTTTCTCTCTCCTCTCAATAACTTTTGTTTGTTTACGCGATTTCATTAAGTATTTGATAAAATAAAATATTCTGGTCACCTCTTGTTTTGTAGAACTTTTGACGTAGTTTTTTAATATGTAATTTTTATATCTTATTGATATACCAATTTGTAAATAAAATAATTTCAAAAGGTAGGAAATTTTACCTCGTAACCCGTAATTTGTAATCAAATTGGGGACGGAGTAATATGTAATAAAATATTTTTAAAAAAAGATAGAAAGATTTAAAGCAAAAAAATTGAAACAAAAAACAACCATTAAGAAAATTGTAATTGGAACAAAACATTTGAAGAAAAAAAATTCGAACAAAAAAATTGGAACAAAAGAATTTGGAACAAGCAAGAAACTCAATTTGGATGGAACAATAAAGTGGAAACAAATTTGGAACAAATAGGTAAACGGAGTAGGCAACTCCGTTTCATAATTAAATCAATGACACGGATTAGCCTACTCTGTTTGAGTCAATAATAAAGACTAAAACGGAATAGGCAACTCCGGTTGGTATTTTTTGGGAAAGTGTACATTAAATTTACATATAAAGGAAGATAAAGCAATGAGTTTACACATGCAGGGAAATCACCCTTTACATTATGGGGGAAAGTATGTCTTCCGGTTCCCTTTTGGGCCTAACCCACCTGCCCCAAGAATTACGGACCATACCTTTATTGGCCAACTGGTACCAATTAGGGGTACCCTTAGCTCCCCTACAAGCATGTCACAGTCCTTATTCACCAAGGCCACATCCCTTTTGGCGTCCCACCTAAAGGTCGAGCTCCTGCTCACCCATCCATCCACAAGATGGAGATATGTCTCCAGCATATGGGTTCCCATGGGGTTGGGCCTCCTCTTCAAGTACGGCGACGCTCTCGCGTCGAGCCTCAGCTCTGCCCCGACGTGCGCGTAGACCCAGTCCTGCAGCGTCCCCGTGAGGTCGTCGAATTTCTGGAGGCTTTCGTTGAGTATCACGCCCGGCATTCTTGGCACTATGTCCTGCTTCACCGTCACGCGCAGCGTTTTTACGCCCATCTGTTTGTGTTTGTTAGTTAGGGGATGATGATGTTGGTGGTTAGCGCTTAGATTCAAACATTTTGTTTTTTGAGTTTATGATGAATCAAATTAAAGTGGTTGACTATACCGTTGATTTTCTGAAATCGAGCCGTTGATCACTCATTTGATTCTAAAAAAATCCATATCTATTTTTTACTCCGTATGATCCTTATAATTATTCTTTGACTATTAATAAATATATTTAGACATAACTATACATTGTACATTTGATATTTTAAAAATACATTTCAAAATACATGTAATGATATTTTAGGTTTAGAGCAACTCTATTTTGACATCACCTATGACATTAAGAGCAACTAACTAAAATCAATTCAGATCATAAATACTCAAATCAAAAGATTCAAATCTTAATAAATTTATACTCCGTATTAAAACTAATAAGTTGAGACAAAAAGAACAATCGATAATAGCGTCAAACTTTTTTTTAAGTCTGAAACTTGATATCATGTGAATTGCAAAACTTGGCACTTCATATTAATGTGTATTTTAGAATAATGCTAAAAGCCCGTCACAAGTGTCTCCAAAGATGATAATTACAAATTAATTTATGCATATATAGACGATAATCGTCTATATCCACAAATTATTATCATCCTTATATATATAAATAATCTCTGATTGTCATCCTAGAACTATTAAATGTCACATTGAGTAAGCTTGCTTATTTTCATTTTAACTTATTTGAATAATGATACAAATTTCGAAATACTTTTTTTAGATTAAATCAGATTTGACCGATTTCATTATCAAATTTGACCGACCCGATTTTTTTTTTAAAATGAGTAAAAATGGGAAAAGTTAAGAGCGACTTTGATACAGTACCTGGTAGAGCTCGTCCCGGAAGGCTATGTTGCCGACTCTAGGGGAGGCAAAGGATATGACGGTGATCGGAAGGCCGGGGAAGGTGGCCGCCGCTTCGTAGGCGTTGAGCGCCGCCAGTGCGCCGCCCAGGCTGTGCCCGGTGATTGTCAGGCTGACTTCCTCTCCCTTCTCTCTGGAAGCATCCACCAATTCCCGGAGCTCCCGCATCACCTGCTCCGACGCGCTGGATCTGTTGTAGGGCGACGCCGGGCACTTCGAGGTGTAGATGCTGAGGAAACCCCGCTCCACTCTGGCGTCTCCGTGCCCGATCGGCTGCAATTTGTGCTGCGCGTTCTCGTACCACTCCGTCGGCGTCACCGTCCCCCGCCACGCCACCGCGATGTCCCTCCGCCCGATCCGCCGCGTCTCCTCGTCGTCACTCTCGGCCACGAATCCGATCCAGTTCGAGTCCTTGCTCCATCCGTTGACCAGCCGCGACGCCTCCAGGCACTCCGGGAGGTCGATCCGCGACATCGCGTACATGTAATTGACGACTCTGTAGCCGCTCTTCGTCAGCGACATTTTGTAGAACAGCTTCCGGGGACTGTACCTGCAGCTCCCGCTGTACTCCGAGTAGTAGTCGGAATCAAGCGCGTCGTAGGTCACCTGCGCGAACTCGCCGTACTTGACGATCTCTCGCCGGAGGGACGGGTGGAGCGGGTCGAGGAGGCCTTCCCATTCCCGGCATCCATGGAGTTCGCGCCACTCGCCGGAAATGTTTTCCTTCGGAGACGAAACGGGAGCCTCCGCCTTGTCTTCGATGCTCGCGAATCTGCTCCGTCTGCCATTACTGGCGGTTTCGATCTTTAGATTGATGAAGTTCGTCAACGATTCCGCCAATTTGATCGCCCTATTTGACCCTTCCTCGTTTCTGCTGGCTTTGAACCTGCCATCTTTGTAGGCGCCGATCACGGGAAGTATGTTCGCGGCGGCAGAGTGGTGGTTGTTGCGGCGGAGGTTGGTAGTTGACGGCTGGCGGCCTATAGCTTGCATCTCGGCTAAAATTTTTGCTGGTATGATTCTTTTGACATTTCAGAATGTTAGGAATCAAATTTTTGATTAACTAAAAATTGTAGATTCTCTTTGTTGCTGACTTTTCTGCCAAAAAATTATTCCTCGGTACATTTTTTTCTTACTTTCAACTAAATTCTCAAAAATGATAATCAATAATTGTGAATTTTTTTAAATTAATCTTCAAAATTAATTAATTCTTGAGATGATACTCGTTAATTAAGAGTAAAACTCAGTTTAGTCTTTCAGACAAACAGTCATTAAAACGACATTAAAACTTATACTACTACTTTTCCAAAATGATACTATCAGATTGGATTATTTTTTGCAAATTAGTTCATTTTTTAAATAAAAATACATTAATTATGAAAATGTATTTTAAATTTTATTGGATGACAATATAATACTAAAAACTATAACCATAATTTTATAAATCTTAAGTAAACATTTTAGATTATTTACAGTTATTTAAAAGAATATCATGTAAATAATTTGGAAAAATCTGTATAAGGTTTAACGTTGTTTTAACGCTATTTTAATGACCGTTAGTTGGAAAATCTGAGCTGAACATTATTCTCAATTCACGAGTATTATCTCGAAAATTAGCTAATTTTGGGAACTAATTTACGAAAGTACATAATTACGGAGTATTAAGTATCATTTTGAGAATTTACTATATCATTAATATTACGGAGTAATTTTTTATAAATTATGTATATACATAAATATCGATATTATTGGTTAAAGTGTTACACTTGAAATTGTAAAAGCTCAAATCAAATACTTCGTAATTAAATTCGGATTGAGAGAATATAATTTGATAAAAATATTCCTACTATGACTTTTTTAATCAAATTTTTTGTAATCCATATTTTTATACAATTACAATGCAGATGCACTTTATACACCCACTCATTTTATAGACCTTAGTATATAAATGTCTTAAATGAATTAGGCTCTTTGAAAAAATAAAAGATCTCTATGTCGTTCAATAAAAAATGTAAGAAGGTTCACATTTCACGTGAATATTAGGATCATGAAAACACAACTTATATCAATACACGAAAGTATTCCGGAGCATTATAATAACTCTAGCAAGCTAATTGATTTTTTATATTTAGAAACTCACAACCATATCTAAAAGAAGTTCGAAAAACAGGACGCGCCCAAAATCCAAAGTTGACACCAATCTTAACAATTGTCTTGTGATTTTTGTTCTAGCACACATTACCTCACAAACTCTAGTCTACACTATTGACAAACCTCTTAACTACATTATATGTATATTCACATTGACAAGCACTTGTACAAGAGTCCAATGTAACCAAACCATGAAAATCACAAACATACCAAAGTGTTATTTTTCTTCTTTCAATTCACATGTGCAAATCCTGAAACATGCGACCAGTGAACTTGTGAACCAGTGTCTTGGCTCATGTCCCTGTTCAGTCCTACGAACAAAACCATGAAAATCGCAAGCATACCAAAGTGTTTTCTCTTTTTCTTTGAATTTTCGTTAGACATTCGTTCTTGAAGCGTGCGACAGAGCCGCATCTTCATAACGATCGTCGCCTGCCTTCTGGGAGGCAAGGCAAGGCGGGATGAAGGACGCAAAGACGATTTCCATGTTGGGGACCTCTTTTAGCTCATGGGCAGCAGCTTCCAATGCGGTGCATTGGAAAAACTGGTAGAACTTCTTCTTGCACACAAAGGCAAAGACGAAGGACAATATTGGGAGGGGGAGGACAAACGGTGTGTAGTGAAACAGCTTCGCGCCGAAGTAACCAAACATCGTGAGCTGGTAGAGAACGAGAGCGGCTAAGACGCGCGTGTGCATGTGGGGCCACATCTGCCCGTAGCTCTCGAACGAGGGAACGTACACTTTCAATGCCTGTTCAGAAACATTCAACAACAACAATTTAGGGCCCGTTTGGTTGGTTGAGCCAAAATTTCACCATTTTTTGGCTTTGGGGTGTGATGAAATATATCAAAATGGATATCTAAACTGTCTGCGCTTCTTTAATTAATGAAGTAGCAGTTAGTCAAGCAATGCAACTTTCGACGTTGAGCCTGGGGTCTCTTTGGAAACAGCCTCTCTACTTTCGAGTAGGGGTAAGGTCTGCGTACACACACCCTCCCCAGACCCTACTCTTGTGGGATTTAACTGGGTTGTTGTTGTTGTTGTTTGTTGGTTGGTTGGGAAAGTACAGGCTAATGCAAAAAACACACCTTCATAAACAACAAACTAAGGCCCAAGAAGACAAAGAAAGACAAAAGACAAACCTGATTGCGAAGAAGGAGCCATCCCAAGCCAAAGTAAACAGCCCCAAATGGAATGATAATGGGAGCAATGACAGAATAGCAGAGACATATGGTGAGAATCAGCATGTCGCCCGGGAACCTAGTCGCGTACCCTAAATCCCCAGGACTGCTCCATGCCTCCTTGATCTCTGCTTCAGTTTTGCACAGATACTTCCTCTTTAAATGGAATATTACCAAAGGAACTAGTCTAGACAGCTCAAGCCCATACCCTACAAAGAACCTGTGATCCAAAACATAACCATAAGAATCAAAGTTGCAAACATTAAAAAAAACATGACTCGATCGCGACTAGTTTGGAACTAGTAGGATTAGAACAATATTTGGGGAAATATTCTCAGGTTATCTACAAGGTAGGCCGGTATATAGGATATATAAAAACCCACGAGCAAGAAACTCTATTTAGAAACAAACTCTACAAGTAACTCCAATTATATATATTCACTACCCATAATAACACAATATACATCAAATAAGAAATGATTTGCTTCCTTAATTATATTTCCTAAGCAGGAATATTTTGTTTTTATAAGCAAAGCATTAAATAGGATGGAAGTTCACTTTTTTTGTTCAAATATGACTCATATTTCGAGAAAAAAATAAAAATTTTAAACATGACCCTTCTTAGGGGATTGAAAGAGTGCAAATTTCAATGTTATACAATTCTCACTACACATGGTGTGTGATGAAATCCCTACTTTTACCCTCTAGAAAGTGGGCAATGTTTATACAAGTTGTGCAAGAGGATCAAATGTCAAATCATGAAAAGGTAAAAAGCTAGCATAGTTCAAAAAAAAGAAAAGAGAACTTAATTGTGAGATGAACATGAAAAGAAAACAGTTAATAAACTAACAAAAGAGAGAGGAGAAAATTTGAGCATTACTTGAGAGCCACATAGGTGAGGAAGAAAGTCGCACTGCCAGGGAGACTATCTGCCAGCAAAGGAACCAGCTTGTTCGGATCTTTCTCGATAGATTTCAGCGTATCGAAGAGGGTGGACCCCACCGTGACACCAATGAAAACGTTAAGAACGCTGAAATAGAAATACTTCCCGGAAGCGGCCCTCGTGGCATGGCTCTGCGAAGGAATCCCTTCGGCCTTGGACAAGAACAAGAGGAACTTGGGAAGCAAAGCCAAGAACGCAATGAGAGCAAGTTGAGGCAAGTAGGCTTCTAGCACTGTCTTGATCGCTGTTTGTTCAACAATCGGCTTCAAAAACGGGAGGAACTTCACCAAATTCTTAAGGGTTGTTAGTGCCGATACGAAGCCGATTGGGATCATGTAAAAGAATATTGTAAAAAAGACAATGACATAGACAACATATTGGCGAACTATCCTCTCGTAAAAGTTTTTGTGAAGATTAGTCCAAAGGACCTGACGGGGTTCGGGAGCACCCATCACAGTCCACGTGTCAACCATTGGGGAATGCAAATTCTGTGCTGCTGACGTGGCAGTCACCCTACTGTTGAAAAAGATGATGGCAGCGCATTGCTGTCTCTCTTTAAGAGTGACCTTCTGTTCAGCTTCTAATTTTGATGTCAACTCTTCGATTTTCTCGCTGTAGAAATCTATTGAATCTACCTTTTTACCAAGAATGCCAAGGAAACCTGTTCTATTCGTGGGTCTTTCTCCATTTGGTTTCTTTGTCGTTTCTGCACGTTCGAGCTTCTTCTTGTACCCAATTAACTCTTCATAGATTTTATTAACCTTGCTGTTGTCAGTGACCAGTATGGATCGGTAAAAAGTGTCTGGGTAGATTGCAGTGAAATAAGAGTCAACCTGTTCTTTCCTGGATTGACCCTGAAGAACAGCAGGAATGTCTCGGACAAGAACAGCAAATTGTTCGGGTCTAACCTCGGAAGACATCAGAGCTTCTTCTCTCAAACCCGCAACATGTTTGTATGCTTTCCATAGAAGGTAATATGCAGCAAATGAGACCCAATATGTGGCTATCATAAAAGCCCATAGTCGTGGACTGTTTTTCTGCAAACACGTGTACCGAATTAGAAATGGCAACCAATGTAGGAAACTTAGTCCCAAATCCCCCCGACGGATAAACAAGCCATAAGAAACTTACTCCAACATGCCCCATAGAAAGCTTATCGAGGTCGTTGAAAGTCCCTTCACTGGTGGTATTGTCTAACCTCACACTATGATCACTCGAAGCTACCGGGAGAAGTACTGGCAGCAAAATAAGGCCCGAAATCACCAATATCCCTAAAGCTGCAGTAATGACAAAAAAAATTAGAATGTGTCCCGGTAGGGCTCCATTCTCCCTATTGATGATGATTCAAGTTTTGTTTTCCAAAATCTAAACTTCATATAAACTCACTACCATCCCGGTTTACATCAAAAAAAAATCCAGACCATGCCAACCTACTCCATTATGAAAAGTTGTGGAACTTTTGAAGTTTCTTGCAAGACAGGCATTTACCACCAAGTTTGGAACTTTTTAACATTACTCCCATCAATTCTGCTTCCCATACATAGACACCTACCTAAGACTCTTAAGGCTTTATAATCTCTGAGCAGTTATATACTCCGTATTTGAAGAATTAGTAATTGAAAAGACAAAAGAAAATATTATCTGCTATTTTAACTTTCTGTTAAGTATAATTTGCTGCGAATGAACACTGAGAACCACATCCTACTTAAGCAACAACATCAAAAATCACTCCAAATTTCAAAGAAATTCTTTTAGAAAACAAAACAAAACTCCAAAAAAAAGTGAAAGAATTGATTTAATTAAATTGTTACCAGCAAAAAAACTATTTAAAACATTGTTACCCGTAGTGAGGAAGACAAAGTAGACAGCCGTATCAACGCCAGACATTCTGATGATATCAGCTTCAGTGGAAGAGAAGGCCTCCCGGATCCAGGCAAACGGGTTCCGGGTCGCATACCCGTTTTCGACCGGATCCAATCCTTTCAGCATCCGGTTAGGGTAGTAAACGACGGCGTTCCCGGGCTTCCTCGAGAGCCACGTGAAGACGAGCATCAGGATCACGAAGATCACGAACGACGTCCCCAGGGACGTCAAGAAAGAACTGAAATCCATTCCGGGTCGGGTCCGGGTCTACAAGAAACCCAACAATTCCTCCTCAAAATCCAAACTTTTTCCTATCTCCCTGCGGGATTCAGCCTGGGGAACCTGGGTTTGCCGTTTTCTTGAAGCTTTGCCGTGCTGTTAAAGGGCAGGCATCTAATTTATTAAAAGATGGAGTATTTATTACAGTAACCGTTGGAAGAAAGGGACAGGAAAGGCCAGAAGAAATGGGATTGGATTTGAATCACAGTTTGGATAAGGTTTCATGTAAGAACATCTTTCTCAGTCACTCCATGGTTGCTTTTTGATGAAACAGGCATGAGAATTACAGGGTGAATTGCGTGTTTGAAGGGTGTGAGATCATCGTGAAACTCTGCAGTGCTTTTCTTGCCTTTCAATTTTCAGTTTTTAATGCAAGAAAGAAAGAGACACTTGATTTGGCATTTTGTGGGGAGGGATGTCGGCAAATTGGAAAAGACACTTGAAGTAAAGACCAAACTTCCCTATCCGTTCATATATAGATGAGGTTCACTTCAAATTTATTGTCTTTTACAGCACGGGCAATAACAAGTAACGAAATGGAACGTCACACGTTGACGTGACACATTTCAACCAATAAAAGACAATTCAGTCAGTGTGTGGCAAGTGAGTGGAGAGGCATCTCGTACAGTGACAAGTCATTGTTTTTGTCAATTTTTATGATTTTTTTAATGCATTTTAATTTTTAAAAATTATTTCATTTATCTTTTTTTATATAGATGTACTCTTTTTTAAAAAAAATTTATTTCTTCTAAAAAATAAAAAATAAAAAAAATAAAAACAAAAATTGAAGATGCCTCGCGCCTCACATGCTTGGCGTGGAGGGAGGCTGAAGCCACGCGAGGCAAAAGTGCCGAGGAAGCTGATGTGGTGCAGCGAGCGAGGAAATGCCTCACCGCTGCGCATGCTCTTACTACTTCCATCCCAAAATGTTTTCCACACTTAATTTTTTTGGTCAAAGTTTGTAAATTTTAATTACAATTTGTAGAAAAAACATATTGTATTATGATGTAAATTTCATATCAATATATTCATAATGAGACGTAGTCTTAAAATATCAAATTTTTATAAAATATTTTTATGTATTAATATAGATATTAATGGTCAAAACACAATATTAAAGACTGTGAAAAGTCAAATGGAAAGAACATTTTCGAAAGGAAGGAGTAATATTTTGTGTCAATGTAAGCCATTAATTTTATACTTACATTAATACAAAATGTAAGTATAAATCTTTGAGGTATATTTTGAAATACAATTTCTGGGTACATATGGATTTATTCTTCATTCAATTCGGATTTTTTCTGCATGTTATACTCGGTTTGATTTCAGTTTTGATTTAATTTGATTTCATGTGCTTTTGAGTTTTGGCTCAATTTCAAATTTGTTCAGATACGATTCAAATATAATTCAGTTCAGATAAATTTCATTTTCATATATATTTCAATGTCGCTAAACCTATGTTTGGATGGAGAGAATTTAAAGAAAAAAATTGGGATGAGAAATTCATTTTCCAATACTTTTTCTACCCTTTTGATTGAAGAGGAAATGAAGAGGGATTAGACAAGGACTAAGTGGGGGAAGGGAGGAAATTTTCTCTTCAAAGGTGGTTAGAAAATGAAGTGGTAGGAAAGAAAATTGAGCAATGCAAGGTTCAGAAATACTCACAAATTTTATAAACTTATTATCTATAGTTTAAATTCTCATTTTAAAATAATTTTAAATTATTTAATTTTTTATTGAAATTCACAAATAGTACGTTTGTGAAGTTTATGATCATTGTAATTGTAAACCAAGCATTTTTCAAGAAACTTACTCTTTTGTCATTATATTTACACTTTGGCACCGTACCCATCATCATATAAGGATAAAAATGTCTTTTTTTACTTCATTAAGTTTTCTTCCTTACTTTTCCTCATATTTCCCACCCATGCAAACAACCATTACGGAGTATTATTTTTTTCAACTGGGTTGTTGTTCATTATCTCTCCAATTCTTTCCTCTCATTTTGTGTCCTTTTAATCTTCTTCCTCTCATTTTTTCCTCTCATCCAAACAAGCCCTAAGTAAATTATCTTCTTTGATCAACGTGCAAAATCTCATATTCTTAAAATAATTTTATTTACAAATTACTATAGAAATAAAAACATTATATATTTAAAAACTATATCAAAAATTTTACAAAACAAGAGACGAAAATAATATTTTATTTTATTAAATAATTAATGAAAACATGTAAATAAACAAAGGTTGTCCAAATAGTGTAATACGGAGTAGTAAATAGATGAATCATTTTGGGCGCATCATTGATTGTTATATTAGTTCTCAGGTTCCCCAATAAGTTTTGTTGAATGATTTGCGCGCATCATTGATTGTTACGGAGTAATTTAGTTTTTAATTTGTTTTGCCAAACTTTAAATATACTTTGATAACAAAGTATGAGAAAATATATAGTACTTAATCATTATTTAAATTTAATTAAAGTTCAGTTTGAGATTGAGTTTTAGTATATAATTTTTTACGGAGTAACATTAATTTATTCAAACTACTCGTACATTTATTGAAGGTGTGTGTAGCAGTTTGATTAATTAAAAATCCAATTGTAAAAAAAATAAGATTGAGGGAAAATCTAAATATATAACCAACTTGCTTAAAGGGTAAAATAAAATAAAAAATTGAAAATAAATGAATAGTCATACGTAGAGCGCATAAGTCTAATAAGTAGACTTAGTAAAAAAACATTACAGTTTTTGATAAATTCATCAAGATGATGAATTTGCAGAAGAAGAACTGAGGAAGAAGACAAGTAGAAAAGAAGAGAAACGAGATATGGAAAGCTCAAAATATCTGATATTATCCAACTTGCTTGTCCAATATACAAAATGCTCTATATATATAAAATGCTAAGCTAAGGAAACAACGAGAAGAAAACAAACTGAACGAAAAAGGCGCAAGCCTCTAACAAACTGAAAAAACCAGCTGGCAGCAACTAACTTATCTTCACACCCCCCCGCAAGCTGGGTGGTGGTGAAACCATGCCCAGCTTGAGTAAAAGAGCCTGGAACTGCGCAGAAGGCNGAGGAAGAAGACAAGTAGA
The DNA here is from genome assembly GCA_900332095.2 of Cuscuta campestris. Lineage (NCBI taxonomy): Eukaryota > Viridiplantae > Streptophyta > Magnoliopsida > Solanales > Convolvulaceae > Cuscuta > Cuscuta campestris. Next base: position 53,607 of record OOIL02000115.1, read on the forward strand.
AAAGAAGAGAAACGAGATATGGAAAGCTCAAAATATCTGATATTATCCAACTTGCTTGTCCAATATACAAAATGCTCTATATATATAAAATGCTAAGCTAAGGAAACAACGAGAAGAAAACAAACTGAACGAAAAAGGCGCAAGCCTCTAACAAACTGAAAAAACCAGCTGGCAGCAACTAACTTATCTTCACACCCCCCCGCAAGCTGGGTGGTGGTGAAACCATGCCCAGCTTGAGTAAAAGAGCCTGGAACTGCGCAGAAGGCATGATTTTTGTAAGAACATCCGCAAGCTGATTTGTAGTGGGCAAATAAGAGAGCTCGATAAGACCTTCAAGGACCTTCTCGCGTGTGAAATGACAATCAATGTCAATGTGCTTGGTCCGCTCATGAAAAACTGGGTTACGAGCAATGTGTATAGCGGATTGGTTGTCGCAGTGAAGAGTAATGGGCTTGAGATTGTCCACACGAAATTCTGCTAAGAGACGAACCAACCAAGTAATTTCAGAGGCAACCTCAGACATGGATCTATATTCAGCTTCGGAGGAGGATTTTGAAACTGTACTTTGCTTCTTTGATTTCCAAGATATAGGAGAGCCACCAAAGAGAACAATGTAGCCAGTGACACTTCTCCTAGAAAAGGGGCAAGCAGCCCAATCCTAATCTGAAAATGCATGGAGAGAGAGCTTGTCAGAACCCTTCATAAGAATGCCCAAATCAGCTGTGCCAGCTAAGTACTGGAGAAGGTGAAGTGCTCCTTGCATATGTGATTCCTCAGGAGATTGCATAAATTGGCTAAGGATTTGGACAGAGTATGAAATGTCAGGCCGAGTATGAGTCAAAAAATTGAACTTCCCAACCAAGCTCCTATAGGCCTTGGGTCAGTGCAAGGAGAAGAAGTACCATGCTGATATTTTGTATGTTGAGGAAGAGGAGTCTTAACTGAGGTGGCATGATAACAATTATGCTCAGTGAGAAGATCTTGAGTGAATTTTTTTTGAGAAAGAACAATCCCATCAGTGGTGTGAGTTAACTCAAAACCAAGGAAATAGTGAGCAAGACCTAGGTCTTTGATAGTGAAGCTTGAATCGAGAAAGGTTTTAAGAGAGGAAATAGCTGCAGGGTCTGATCCAGTGACTAAAATGTTATCCACATAAACAGCAGCAATGGTGATGTGCTGAGGAGAGTATTTAAGGAATAAACTGGGATCACACTTGGATTGCACAAACCCTTGACTTTGAAAAGCTGTCTTCAATTTAACAAACCACTGTCTGCTGGCTTGGCGCAGACCATAAAGAGATTTCTTCAGGCGACAAACCTTGTTGTCAACATTTGGAAAACCCAGTGGTACCTTCATGTAAACTTCCTCTTTTAAGTCACCGTGAAGAAATGCATTGTTCACATCTAATTGGGAGAGTTCCCAGTGTCTGGACGCAGCCAAAGCAATGATACATCGAATGGTGGACATCTTAACAACAGGTGAAAATGTTTCAGTAAAATCAATCCCATATTTCTGGTGATTGCCCTGAATAACAAGCCGGGCTTTGAACCTCTCAAGTGTACCATCAGACTTCAATTTGACCTTGTAAATCCACTTACTAGAGATGGCGTTGCGCCCAGGAGGAAGGTCAACAAGTTCCCAGGTTTGATTATTTTGTAAAGCTTCAATTTCTTTGTTCATAGCAATAACCCATCGTGGATCAGTGGAAGCCTCAGAAAAGGAATTGGGTTCTGTGTAGGAACATAAGTGAGTAAGAAAGGCTTGATGAAGGATTGGAATGGTATTCAGGTGAACAAGGTTACACCAATGAGAGTGGAGGGCAGTTGGTGGAGATTCGGGTTTGAGAGTAGGACAATCATAATCCCTCAAATATGATGGGCTGTGGTATCATCAAACTCCTTTCCATTGTCTGATCGAATTGTTTTAACTTGAACATTAAATTGTTTCTGAACATAGGTGATGTAATTTGTGAGGGCTGTGAAAGCAGAAGATTTATGAGAAATAAGTTGGACCCAAGTAAGTCTTGAAAAATCATCAACAATGGTTATAAAAAACTTGTGTCCAGAATATGTTGGAGTTTTATATGGACCCCAAATGTCAACATGAAGCAACTCAAATATTGAAGTAGATTTTATTGAGCTAGGAAGAAAGGACAGTTTATGCATTCTTGCCATAGGACACACATGACATATAGAAGAAGAAAAATCATTACATGAAATTTGATCAATGTATTTGACTCTATCAAAAGGCAAATGCCCAAGTCTACAATGCCACATATCAGACTTAGACAAACATACAAGGGAAGAAGAATTCACAAAAACATTGGAATCAGGAGGAAGGTGTTGTTCCACAAAGTATAATCCAGCATTCTCTTTACCAACCAGCAGAGAAGTCTTCTTTATAGGATCCTGGATTAAACAATGGGAAGGATAGAAAATCATGTGGCAAGACAATTGAGAAACAAGCTTCTGAACAGAGAGTAAATTATATTGAAAATCTGGAACATGGAGGACATCATGTAATTCAATTCCAGATTGAAGAATGACTTTGCCAATATGTGAAACTTTTGCCTTTTGCCCATTAGGAATGGTTATGAAACACGGGTTAAGGACAGGTGCATATGTGGAAAAATGGTTTATGTGTGGGGTAATGTGATCTGAGGCTCCACTGTCAATAATCCACTTTGTTTTATCACAAGAAGAAAGAAAACAAGAAGCTATACCTGTAATTTCACTACCAGTAGCCATATGAGCTGTCAAAAAAGCAGGTATTGAGCTTTCCCCATCATTATGAAAATTATCTTTGTTGAGCAATGCAATCAATTGATTATATTGGGAAGTAGTAAGAGAAAC
>OOIL02000115.1:56469-68945 GCA_900332095.2 Cuscuta campestris
TTTGCCTTTTGCCCATTAGGAATGGTTATGAAACACGGGTTAAGGACAGGTGCATATGTGGAAAAATGGTTTATGTGTGGGGTAATGTGATCTGAGGCTCCACTGTCAATAATCCACTTTGTTTTATCACAAGAAGAAAGAAAACAAGAAGCTATACCTGTAATTTCACTACCAGTAGCCATATGAGCTGTCAAAAAAGCAGGTATTGAGCTTTCCCCATCATTATGAAAATTATCTTTGTTGAGCAATGCAATCAATTGATTATATTGGGAAGTAGTAAGAGAAACTGGCTGTTGCTCAGAATGTGAACCAGGCAGAAGCTGGAGAAGTTGTGGTTTCACCTCCTTCAGAAAAGACATGACTAGCCACTTTTGTGCCCTGAGAGTAGTTATTATGATTTGGAGGATGGTTTCCCTTATTAGATTTGGGGTAACCATGAATCTTGAAGCACCTCTCCATGGAATGTCCATAGACCTTACAGTGTTGGCAGTAGAACTTGGATTTCTTTCCACTTGGAGTCACACCGAAAACAGGTTTGTTATAGGAAGAAGATGCACCATTATTGTGTTGAACCGAAATCAATGCAGCAGAATCAGTGGTTATGGGAGCTAAATTGGTACAATCTCTCTGACTTTCATCTTGTGTGATCAACTTGTAGGCCTGATTAACATTTGGAAGGGGTGTCATCATGAGTATATTCCCTCTTGCAGTCTTAAAGGTATCATTTAGTCCCATAAGAAATTGTAGTAGGTGTTGATCTTGCAACAATTTATTATAACTTCCTGCGGATACACATTTGCAGGTAGGCAGGGAGATCATTTTTAGATATGTATCCCAGAGTCCTTTCAGTTTAGTGAAATATTCTGACACAGAATCAGTTCCCTGAACAAGAGTGACCATATCTTTGTGTAACTGAAAGAGTCTAGGAGCATTAGATTGACTGAATCTCTCAGAAAGTTCCTCGCAAATCTCTTGTGCTGAATCACAATACAATATACTACTTGCAATTCCAGATTCAACCGAGTGCAGGATCCAAGAAATTACCAGATTATTGCAGCGGTTCCACTGTGGACGCAACACAGAGTCTATTGCTGGTTCCTTGCAAGTGCCATTCACAAAACCTAGTTTGTTTCGTGCGCTTAAGGCAATTTCCGCTGACCTTTTCCATTGCGGATAGTTCTCTCCATTCAGTTTCTGTGTGGACAGTAAGAAATTGGGAGCTTCAGAAGGATGAATATACAATTCGCTCTGAGTATCGATCGTATTTCGAGTTGATGATGAAATACGTTCATCTGCCATGGATATCTCTTGACGAAGAAGAACAAAAAAAAATCAGAACAGCAATCCTTCAAATCAGAACGCTCACAGAATTCCAGAAATTGATCATTGGCTCTGATACCATGATAAATTCATCAAGATGATGAATTTGCAGAAGAAGAACCGAGGAAGAAGACAAGTAGAAAAGAAGAGAAACGAGATATGGAAAGCTCAAAATATCTGATATTATCCAACTTGCTTGTCCAATATACAAAATGCTCTATATATATAAAATGCTAAGCTAAGGAAACAACGAGAAGAAAACAAACTGAACAAAAAATGCGCAAGCCTCTAACAAACTGAAAAAACCAGCTGGCAGCAACTAACTTATCTTCACAGTTTCAAGTCGCATGAGTTTTTGGTAATATCAATTTAGGATATTATTGGTTTCGAATCTAAACGGTGTAGAATTTAAATCGGGTATGAATGTATTTATTCTAGTTTCAGTTAAATTCGGATCATTTCATATATTTTGTTCTAGATAAGATCTTTACTTTTATAGAACTCCTAAATAGCTCAGTGTCTGTCAAAATAAATCGATGTAAGTGAACTTTAATCTTAAGAAAACTACAACCACTGAACCACATCCACTGAACCACAGCTACGTACATATTTTTGTACGTATTCGAAGAGAATGTTACTCCCTCCGTCCGGAAATGTTCTTCCCATTTGATTTTTCACGGTCTCCAATATTGCACTTTGACCATTAATATCTATATTTATACATAGATATATTTTATAAAAATTTGATATTTGAAAACTACGTTTTATTATGAATATATTGATATTAAATTTACATCATAATACAATGTATTTTTTCTATAAATCGTAGTCAAAGTTTATAAACTTTGACCAAGAAAAGTCAAATGTGAAGAACATTTCCAGACGGAGGGAGTATATCATTGGATTGGAATTCACACATTACAGCACCGCTCTTTGTCCCATTCGCAAATAGGAGCGTATCAGGTCCCGAATTTGGACAGGCCGATTACTATTTTCCACGTTTTCCTACAAAGCTTATAATAGTAAGATTTTCTTACAAAAATGACATCCCCATAGAAAAGAGCACTGATGATGGAACCCTATAACAGAGAACCCAAAAAAAAAATGCCAACACGATTGACACTTGAATGCCGAATCCAATTCGACAAGCAGATCCACCTGCAGAAACCCACAAACGAAAAACGAAGAATTTGCGCAAAAATGTGATTCAGAGAGTGGCATTTTGCTGCATCAATCTAGAAGTTGCAGCAGCGAACCCGTCCGTGGAGCAGGTGGTCCCACATGCACTCCATCTGCCGTGGAGACTGGTAGTGCGCGGTGAAGTAATTATCCGTGCATCCGTACTGGCAAAATTTCCAGTTGTGGGAGTACTGAACCGGGTTCGTGCTGTTGTACTTCTCAACCCACATCCCCATGCTCACATCCTCCATTTTGAATAGCTGTCAATTTTGGTCTTTTTAGAATGCAGCAAAGAAGAAGATGATGATGATGAAGAAGATATATATGTATTTGGCAATGTCACAAACCCGTAAACTGTGATTGAGATGCTGAGAGGATATGTATTTGGCAATGTCGCTAGAAATAATGTATCCGGGCCCATTTGCATAGGGAGGGTATACATCTTCTGGCCACTCCTGTTACATAAAGTTGTCTCGTAAGTGGGGTTTGGGGAAGGTGGGTGTACGTAGATCTTACCTCCCTACTACCCTACAAAGGTAAAGAGGCTGTTTCCGAGAGACATCTTAGAACAATCAAATATAAAAGTTTCCCAAAGGTTGTTTTTTTTTAAATATAACTTTTCGCCGTGAAGTAATGCAGCAGGTAAAGTGTCTGTTTTTAACCTCAAATTACCTCAACAGTCACGGCCCATTTCCCGTTTCTCAGAGGTCGATGTAAGAGATTCAGATTCCCCATGTAAAGAGGCTTTGCAGGAGGAACACGGCCAATTTCTTGAAGAACGGCGTCTAGTCTTACAAAATTGTCATCGTCACATTTCATGATGTAAGCGGCAGTCACATTTTGAACCTGCAACAAGGATTTGGGCACATGAGTTGAACAACGGGACACAAAGGGAAGGGAGAAAGAGGTCATTTTACGTGGGAACCAGGCCGCTGCTTACTCCAAACTCACAAATGGAGAGAGTCTTGAGAACCACCAGCTCATATCTGTCTATGAATGGCAAGATCACAATGTCCCCGAAAAACGCAGCTTCCTTTTTTAAAATTCCATTCAACTCCTTCCGTGGATTCTACATATAAAAAGATTGCATCCAAATGAAGAAATCAAATAGTTGAAGCGTACTTTTGCCAGTTTAGTTTGCCCAGGGAAAGAATTATGATATTCATTGCCAAACACTTCAGCATCTTGGGAAAGGCTTTAAATGTCCGAATTTATTCAGTTCCACGGTGGTTAAATGAAAGGAAAGATCATTACTTGGTGTGTATATTTGCTATAACATAAATGCAAGACATTTGGCAAATAAATGGAAGGAAATATCATTCATTGAGAGACAAACAAGAACATTTAGTAAACAAACGATCGCAGGCATCTACAAGTCCTTAACACATGTTCAGTTAGAGGGCCCCACATAAAAGTTGCAAAGTGAGAAACTTACCAATGCAACGAAGAAACGGGCCACCACATATGAGGATTTGATTGCTTGAGACTGCATCCAAGTTTTTCTTATGGCCATTCGTTCCGCAAAGTGATTAGTTGCAGATAAAATTCCAATAAAAACACGGATGGGATTGAGGGGTAAAGGGAGAGACTTCCATTTTTCGGAGAATTCCAATACTCTTTGGGGTGAGAAGCTCGGATGAGAAGTTGGCAGAGAGGTGGCGAAAACCGAGTGAACTTCAACATCACCTCTAACAGCCAATCCTGTTGCATCTTCCAGTGTGAAGCCCTGATGAAAAACAATCCACATCTAAGAAAACTGCAATATATGACATTCAAACATTTTAGGCAGATTTTAACAGTCAACACTTTATATACTTTTTATTAACATGAAATGAAGAAAATAAACTATATCCAAGGAGGAGATTAAGAGCCTAAATTGGCTGGATTTGCTGAAAAAAATGGCCGAAAGCCAGAAACTAATAAATTGTAATATTCTAAAATATTTATTTATAATGTTTGTTTTAAATACATTAAAGAGCCTTGGGATCAGCTTCCGCACTTCCAAGTAGGGGTAAGGTCTGTGCACACACACCCAACTCTTGTGGGATTTTACTGGGTTTGTTGTGTTTATTGTTAAAATAAATGGCTTCATTCAAGGCCACTGTAACTTTTAAGGTTCTCTAGAGAATGTTAAAACTAGTTACTAGAATGTTTTTGCTTTGGGTGCATACAAACATACCGTCCGGTATGGAAATGAAGATAGATGCCTTCCACCAACCGTTATATGAAACCCATCAATGCCAGCACGGACAGTAAGAATAAACATTTTACCCTCCACAAAGGGAAATGGCCACGTCAACTCCGGTTTTTTCGCTCGTCCTATAAACCGATCAAACCAAGAGAAGATTTTGGACTCTTTTGAATCAACAATGTCATTGCGCATCCACTTTTCACATCTCAAGTGACCGTCAACTGCAATAAGCGAAATAAAGAAGCAGAATGAAAAATTTGGTAAGAGCACCCTTTCTGTTTCTAGACAACAACAAAGCCTTATCCCACTAGGAGGTGTTGGCTACATGGATAAAACGATGCCACCATTGCGGCCTATCACAAACTAGTCAATTTGACATTGTAAGAAAACTATGAATCATTGTGTCAACAGACATAGCAAATGTGAAATTTCAAAACTAATTTTTGATATAATAATCACTACCTCCACCAAAAAAAGAGTCATAGTTCTAATTTTCCAAATTTATAACATTCAATACAAGTGAGGAATCTCATCTAGAGAGATTAAAAGAGATGGAAGACAGATATTAATTGACTTTCGAGTTCCTATTTCCTAAAAAATGGTATTATAAAAAACTTTCCTTTTTGAAGTATTTTAAATGTTTATAACCTTTAAAAAGGAACAAATGACCTATGGTTTTTCATTATTCTCAAACAAGCAGGAGAGAAAAAAGAGGCTCATGTAGGCCAATTTTCAACTTCCACAGTTTCACTCTGTTGGTTTAAAATATAACATCCCTACGTTGCATAAGCTCGTAACGCTAGCTTCTAGGAATCTAAGTGACTTTGTCCATATAACAATGCTAAAGAATCCAACATTCTCCAACATACCATTTATTTTAATCACATTTTGGGGCTAACAAATATCTGATATTCAAAATAGAAGATAGATTACAAAGAGAATATGCATATATGCAATAATAACAAACTCAAAAAACTCTTACCAAGCATGTCCTCATCACTTTTGGAAGGTATACCATCACACCTGTGAGCTGTACCCCATTGCATTCTATAACAGGTATTGTGCTCAATTACCGGTCGATCGCTCCAATCCCCTTTCAATCGAGGGTTCAGATGCAAAATCTTTGGTGGGTCCTCCCCAACCACAGACTTCAACCCTTGCAACTCAAACATAAATTGGGAGACCATAGCAAATGCATCACCGCGGTTTCGCTTAGCAAGCTGAGGTACATACTCACGATGCGCGTATCTTGGAGTGGCAATCACTGTGACAGAAGAACCTGCCGAAAGCCCACACGGAAGGAGCATAACACCATCCCCATCAGCCAGCTCCAATCCAGTGGAAGTGATGGAGGAGGGGCACGATTCGGGCATCCCCTCAATCACAGAATTCATCATCATCTCCTTCTCTTCATACCCATCTGCTTCTTCCCATGCCTTCAAGCCCAAACTCCAAGCTTCCTCTGCCATTCTGTCAAACACAGAAAAATTACCGGCCACACGGCTTCTGTTCAAGATTGCAATCGCTATTCGGCCATAGTTGAGCCTGCGAGGCTCCACGCGACTCGAATCACTGTCATTGTCAATATTTGCATCACTTTGCAGAATCCGGGGATGATAGTCGTCCATATTGACAGAACCCAGATGCAGTTTCTTTACTTCTTCTTCACCATCTTCCTCCCCGGAAAAGAACAAATCCAAACCCCTGTCCGTCTCTCCATCGCCACTGCTCAAATGGGTGGCACTCTCAAGAAACTCCGGGAACTTGAGGAAAATGAGAATCAAGTAAAATCCAGCTAAACCCAACAAAATATACGACATTCTGAATCTCCTCGTGCTGGGTACCTCATTTTTTGACCTCTTCATTGCTAGGCTCATAAATTTCTCGAAAACTCAGTACCTGTGCTGAAAATGAATCCGACCCATTTCTTATACACTCCAGAAAAGTCGAACTGAACACCGAAAAATCCAAAATTTTGCTCCAATTAGGCCATTATTGTGCTGGAACGTGTAAAATCTGTGCACGGGATATTTGGAAAGGAACAGAAAACATCGATCTAGGGAGATGGTTACGGTCGGAGAAATCCAATTTTGCTGAAGAAACGGGTTCTTGCCAGTTGCCAGCACGGAAGTCAAATAAAAAAATGTGATATTTTGGGCCTGAACTGAAAAGAAGGGCTTCTACCCGGCGATTGGGCGGGGGGAAATTCCATGCTTTTGTATTGGACTATTAAAATAAAGTTAGATTTTGGAAGAAATTTGAAAAATTTAAAGCAGATTGGAAAAAATTTGAAGAAATTAAAAGATACTGAAATTAGTTTGAAAAAAATGGAAGGATGTATGAACGTTTATTTTTTGAGTAATTTACCTAAATAGGACTAAAACATAATGACTTTCCCAAAATAGGACCACATGTTTTTATTTCCGAATGTAGGACCTTTGGTCATTATTCTTTAGTCATTATTCAAGTAATGTCTATCATTGCTGGACATTATTTCTTCCACGAAGACATTATTAAGTCCTATTTAGAGAATAAAAAAGTTTAAGTCTTAGATTAGAAAAGTCATTATGGTTTAGTCCTATTTAGTGCAAATTTCACTTATTTTTTTACATATGCTTAGAGCATTCAAAGGATGTGTTTCGAAAAAGTCTATTGATATTAAATTTATACTTGTAGCACAATTCAATGTATTTTTTCAATAATGTATGGTCAAAATTTTAAAATGTTGACTTGAAAACTACTTAAAAAAACATACTTCGTATCTAAGAAATTTTTCAAAATCCTAAAAGGAAAAAATAAATTAAGTAATCTCCTTGAATGAGAGTGTAAAAAAAATGTCTAATGCCTAAAACAAAAGTGTTGATTGTTTTTTCAGATTCATACGAATTGGCTGCGTAATTGTGCTAGACATGGGTGGCCCGGAGGGTGTACAAAGTGGTCAACCATACAGTGCTCCTTAAAATTTAGGGCACCATATTTTTAAATTTGTTAATAATTTTAAAGTAAAATTATTCTAAAAAAAAATAAAATAGGGCACAAAATGTAAATTTTGGACCGGGCCAATTTTATTTTTTCATTTTTCGGGGCCGGCTTTGGTGCTAGAGAATATATGTAATTTAATTCACCCTTCTTCAACTTCACTATTAAAAAAAATCCCTTTCTCATTAGTGATCCATAAGGCTATCGCGAGTTTGAGCTGCGTGAAGTTTTGGATGCGGGGAAAATGTATCATAAGTTTTGGTAGTGTTTTGAAATTGATGGCAGTGTAACTCTGCTGGTGGCAGTGTGGTGGTGTCATTGTTGATGTTGTGGAAGTGTGATAGTGGTGTGTGGATGACGATTACAATGGTAGTGTGGTGACGGTGCCCCAGGACGAATCTAAGTTATAGGGTATGGGGGCAGTCCCCCCTGTCAAATATTTTTTGTTTAAAATATACTCCCTCCGTCCCATAAAGATGGGTACGTTTTGACTAAAGTAGAAATTAAGGGAAGGATAATTTTGTACTCCCTCCGTCCCAGAGTATTCGTCCAGTTTTGACTTTTGGAACTATTCATCTAAGCACTTAGACTCATCAAATTCTCCAGTTCTGAACGGTACCCGACTTTGATTTTTTGCTATAGGACTTCGATTAATTATAGAGTTGTGCTTTTGTAGTTTGAAAGTCCACATGAGAAGTATAATTTTTTTTATAATTTCATGGATTTATAATGGGATCTTTTATTTTTTACAAGAACCTCAATTCTTACATGATATTTTTGTACTAAGATCCATAAAATGAGTATGAACCCAAGAATCACATAAAAATTTAAACTCTGCATACATCCATATATATATATATATATATATATATATACACATATATATATATATATACATACATACATACATACATATATATATATATATATATATATATATATATGGATGTATGTATGTACTCCGTATATGTATATAGTGAGTTAATAAAATTGTAAAAAATAATTATTTCAAATAATCTTTGCTTTTCATGGTCTGTTAAAATGATGAATCTCATTTTGCGTTGTGATTTTGAATAAACAAACACTCTATTTTTGTTAGGAGATTAACCTGCAGGATATGAGTAAAACATTACGAAAGAATCAAAGTAGAACGACTTTTTATCTCCATAAAATATGATGCCAATATATGATGTCAAAAAATATTCTAGAATGCCAATATACAATGCCTTATTATCACACTGCAAGTCTTATTTTAAAGATAAAATATGACATTCCTCTTCCGGATAATGGAAATAATGATTTATATCTTTTTTATTCTCCATAAAAAAGACGTAATTCTAGAACCCAAAAAGAATGAAAATAAAAAAAAAGGAAAGAAGCCAATTAGTCCGTAGTAAGAAACAATAGTAAAAAGATTTTACTCGTTTTGTTTGTTTGTTTTGTTTTTGTCGACCACAATTTTAAAAAAAGTATAGTCACCTAGGTAAATTCGAGCCTCTATAAAGTTAAATGAATTGGGGACTTTTGTACTGAGTGCTACGGAGTTGTACACGTTACATGCATCTTGTACATGTAAGATAAACAATTTTTCAAAATATTCATAATTTTCAAACTTGTTCACATATATATGTTCCTGAAATAGTTTTTCCTAATATACTCGATCCCTATTTCTTTCTCTCTTTTTTTTGGAAGGAAAAAACTCATAGTATATCATTAATTCAAAATTAATTCACAAGCAACCACACAAGAAAATCCACTCATGACTCATGAGTTTGATCACAAACCCTTCTAGCAAGGCAATGAGTAAAACATACACAAAAGCGTACTGTTTACTCTTGAACTCTTCGAAAATTGTACGGTTTACCTCTAAATATTAAAAATTGCATCGTTTACCTCCAAACTCTCTGAAAATTGCACAATTTATCCCTAAACATTATTAAAAAGTACACCAAATACCTTTAGACCATTTAAAATATTGCACTGTTAGTCCTTAAATGCTAGATAGTGAATGCATTGCTCCCACGCACAAAAATTACGAGTATGATTCATCTGGGTCTTGTGAGTACTCTAAAGTACCTCCTACATTATTATCTTCTTTAATTAACTCAAACCTAGAAATTGTCGTTGTTCATCAGTCAATTTGAATCTTCGACCATGGCATCTTCATCGTCGAGCTCCAATCGCCGTGAGAAGGCTTTAACATACAAAGAGACAATTTGTAGCTATCTCTGTTGGCCGAAACCTGACTTAGATCTATGCTACGACACACATGTTTATATGATCGTGAGAAATAATGCAATACCATTTCTCTAAATATACTAGAACAACTTGGATGGTTTGCATATTATTCTCCCAAGTATCATATACTCAAAATAATGCAAGTGTGCAACGTTTTATTTTATTCAGGCATATTTGGTGTGATTTTTAATGTTCAGAGAAATCAGAGGTAAATCATGCAATTTCTAAATAATATAGGGGTAAACGGTGCACTTTTTAATGTTCAGGGATAAACCGTGCAATTTTTGTAGAATTCGAGAGTAAAAAGTGCACTTTTCTTGTAAAACATATATACAAGTAGTTTTTATCTACCGAATAGAAGTGACATATTTTTATTCTCAAAATAATAAAAATTTGCACTGTGAGAACTTGGCATTGCACACACACACACACACACACATATATATATATATATGTTGAAAATACTGGTATTGTAAGTCCTATTTTGTAGATAAAAACATGAAAGTACTACTTGGTTATTTTCATATGTTTTACTCTTATTTTGCTATTTTCCATATAATCTAATTGTCCAAAAATATTTTTCTCAATTTGACTTATGAAATTTGTCTGAAATTATTTCTACTTCAATATATTTAATTAAAAAGTTCAAATTTAAAAATAAAATTTATATAATTTAAAATTTTGTAAAAAGCTCTAGAGAACAGAAGTGACATGACTCTGTTATATTATGAAATGAGTAGTGAAAATAAACAAATAAAGTGAATATAATTTGACTATATGAATAGTGTATGGAAGATCATTTACGAATGAGCCAGGGAGTAGTATTTTTTACTTAAATTTCAAAATTGCAACGAGGATAATTTGAATACAAGGTAAAATATTAACAAGAATAGCTAAAAATAAATAAACATTCAATTTTTTTACGATAAAAATTTAAATATTTAATTTGTACTCCCTAACAATGTAACAACTTTTTTTTGCATGGTAACAAGGTAACATCTTATTGTGCGTGTTTTTGACTTATTTAAAGGAAAACTAAAACTATCAGAAATATTCTCAGTTTTATGCATACTTTTAAAAAAAGCACACCTTTCAATATTACATGTAATAATATCATCTTTTTGCTTGTGTTCGAGTTTTAAATTAATTAAGTCGCCATTAGGAGGTAATGGTGTCACCTAATAGTTTTTTAAAAGGCTTATTTCGCACAACGAAATAAAAAGTGAAATCATTTGAGATAACTTTTATTTTTTTATTTAAATTAAATTAAAAACCAAAATAGTGTTTTAAAATTATAAGAGTACGCTCTTGTAATAGATTTGTGTTTTTGTTTTATAAATGTCGTAACGGTTTACAATTTTGTAGTTTCTTTAGTAACATATTATTGGCAAAATAATTATTTGTGTCGTTTACACGGTATAAGTACTAGCTATTTTCTTGTCAGGTCTCAGGTCAAAGCGAGTCGGATCTATGACTTTCTTATAAAAGTTAGGTACGTGCACGACTCAAATGGAATCAGGATGTAGTTAGGAGCTTATCGGGATGCAGTCAAGGCAACCCTTATTAATGATTTTAAAGTTATTAATTTAATTAATCTCATGCTTCTTCCATTTCAAAATAAAGTATCAATTTAACCTTTTGAAATGCTTCAAAGTAAAAATTTTATTTTGAGTAATATCTGTAGTTGCTTTAATTGGTCCTTTAAAGCATATATTTTTTCATATTAAGTGTTCTATTGCCAAGTACGGAGTATTAAATTAGATTGATACTAGTTTATTTGTGATCCTATTCTCTAACTCTTTTATTTAGATTGGTTAATTAGCTAGGGAATGATGAATTATATAGTCTATTGATTACCCTTTGTCTTCTTGTGTGTCCCTCTTAAAACATTCTTTTGGGATTTGACAATGACTAATCTTCTTAATAATGACAATTACTTCTCTAAACATGGATTCTTAATCCTTTTTTGCTTCATTAGCAACGACATACGGAGTATACTAATAAAAAGTGCATAATCGGATTAGGTGCCCGCATTTTGAACCACTTTAATTACTCCGTACTTTAATAAACTCTATAGATATTTAAAAACTCTAATTTTCACTTTGTATAAAAAGAGTAATTTTTTTTAAAAAAAACATATATTCTAATAACACACTTACGCACATTAAAACGAAAAATATACCTTGGCTATAATATTTTGAAAATATCTTGAATAATAAATCTAATAAAATTATTTTTGTATCAATACATAATATCATTTTTATTTAATTTTAGGTCAAAGTTTACCAATTTTGATTGGAAAAAGTTAAAAGTGGATAAATATTTTGGTACGAACTACGGAGAGAGTATATAATATCATATTTGGCATTCTAGCTCCGACTGATATTATATAGTGACATTGTGCAACTGCGGTCGAAAATGGATTAACACAATTTTTATTTTACAAACCAACACAATTTTTTAAATGATGTTTGGTTCTTTTTTAATAAGGGATAAAAACATATGAGTTCTATTTCATTTCTTTCTCAATGTTCTAGATCTATTTCGATCTTTTTTCCGAAATTCAAAA
>OOIL02000115.1:70550-138015 GCA_900332095.2 Cuscuta campestris
TTTTTTTTAAAAAAACATATATTCTAATAACACACTTACGCACATTAAAACGAAAAATATACCTTGGCTATAATATTTTGAAAATATCTTGAATAATAAATCTAATAAAATTATTTTTGTATCAATACATAATATCATTTTTATTTAATTTTAGGTCAAAGTTTACCAATTTTGATTGGAAAAAGTTAAAAGTGGATAAATATTTTGGTACGAACTACGGAGAGAGTATATAATATCATATTTGGCATTCTAGTTCCGACTGATATTATATAGTGACATTGTGCAACTGCGGTCGAAAATGGATTAACACAATTTTTATTTTACAAACCAACACAATTTTTTAAATGATGTTTGGTTCTTTTTTAATAAGGGATAAAAACATATGAGTTCTATTTCATTTCTTTCTCAATGTTCTAGATCTATTTCGATCTTTTTTCCGAAATTCAAAATGAGATTTTTTTGCTGGACAATATGTTATTATGAATATGTATATTTGCAATTCCTTTGCCAACATCTTTGATAATGGCAAAGATCACCAACATCTTTGAGTAACAAGGCTAAGGAAGATGTTAATTCAAGAGTTACAACGAGCTTATCAATAAGTATGTCATCCGAATAAGCTTCTTCCCTTCATAACCTCCCTTAAAACACTGTTTGGTCAAGCCTTTCCTTGCAAAAGTTACTCTTTTATCCAAATAATTAACCTTTAACCTATTCAAGTTTATATTCAAGTAAAACAGAGAATTCAGCAGCTTTGGGCTAACTTATTAGAATATGTCATTGTCTATTCGAATAAATTAGAAAATTTCTTCCTCACTTATTCGAATAAAACCACACTTATTCAAATAGTTACGTTCCTTGGTTTTTGACCGTTGTCGGACAGCTTGTCTAACCCGCATATTCGAATAGTTTTAGACATATTCAAATGAATTGACGGCTACAACCTCTCCAACATCTATATATTTTTCAAATATTTGATCCGTGTCCACTCCCCCATCTTATATCAACTTCCTTGGGTCATGCTTTTGATTAGATCATTAAGAACACATTCCTTATCATATCTTTTGATTATTCAAAAAGTTTTTATGCAATCCTCTTTTCATATTCAAGCAAGGCAGTATTTTGATTGATGAATACTTTCTTGCTTGAGTTTATCTTCATTACTTGAGTCTTTGATGCTAAGATAAGCGACTTGTGAAATCAGACTCTCAAGTTATGCCAGATTGTCAAAGTCCGCTCAAACTCCGCTAAGTTTGATTGGTTGGTAGCTATATATAGTGATCGCTCTAACACGGTTGTTCGGGTACTGGATGTCGCCATGTCGGCATTAGGCTGAACTAGTCTACACAGTTGTTTTTCTTGTTATTTTCCTTCACTTTTCTTATTCGTGTGGTGCATTCATTTTGATCCAAATTTTGTCAAGGACGCTCTCGTGTAAAATCAAGTCATTAGGACAACTCCTTTATCCCTCCCACCCCCTCTCTAGAGGTGCGTGGTGTTTAATAATTTTTCAAAACAAGGAGTAAATTTTAAGATGAAAAAGCCAAATCGAATTGTACCATAATACATCATTTGTACATCATCAATCTCTCTACCATATAATCTTTATCAACACTTTAGACTTTTTTTCTATATTCGGGATTGTGTAATGGAGAGATAGTGATGCATAATTGGGGTACCCCTTTTGTTTTGTCGTACGTCTAGCATTTTGCGAAGAAAAATTGTACTCCTAGTGGTAAACAAAGGGGGTTCTTATTGTGGTCCTAAGATACATATGTAAAATGTGAATTTTTTCATATATTTAAATTATCTCATAATTGGATCTCTTTCTTTTTACAAAGCCCGGTACTTATAATCATTATATATATATATATATATATATATATATATATATATATATATGATCGGACGCTTCCGGTCAGGATGGAGGCCGATGTGTTCCAAGAAGTTCCATATTTTTGAATCATTTTTAAAAATCACATATTATGTGATAAAATAAAATATTTTTGTCACTTATTATGTTATAGAACTTTTATGTAATTTTTAAATACTCGGTATATAATTTTTATTTTTTATTTCTATATTAATTTATAAATAAAATCATTTTTAAAATCACATAACTTCACACGTTAATCAAAAAAGTATTTTTTTAATGAAAAAAACATTTTATATTTTAGAAATGAAAAAAACATTTTATATTTTAAAAAAAGTACTGGGTATTTTTTTAATGAAAAAAATGTTGATCGGGTTGGGTTTGAAAACTACTCTTCAAAATATTGGCAATTTTCGTGCACTGATGGGACTTCAGAAGGTGAGAGAGACAGTGGGATGAAGATGGTTACAGACTTATTACAGATAGAGAGAGAAAAATAGAGAGAGAGAGAGAGAGAGAGAGAGAGAATGATTTATAATGAAAAGGGCTGAGCAGAGCTAAGTATATACTCCGTAGGTGCTTAAGTGAGGCCTGCCACTCTGTTTCTCATTCCATTCCACCACACCATTTCTTTGTTCTGTTACCTTTTAGCAGAACTCAAGGTTTCCATCATCACCCAATATCTTCTTCAATCTCTGTTCCCTCCCGCACATGCATCTATATATACACACACAAACAAACACATAAATACAGAGAGAGAGAGAGAGAGATTTAGAGAGAGAAAGAGGGCAACTGTCATATAATGGCAGATTGCGTGTGTGACTCTGAATTACACAACTTGGGTACCATGATTATTCCAGGGAAGATTCATGTCTAGGGAATTTCTGGGTTTTTTTTGCAGCTCTTCTGCTAATTTGATCTTTCTCTTGTTTCTTGATTCTTGAAGCTGATGAGATCTGAAGAACTGGGTTTCTTTTGTTATTTGTTTCTTGGAATGAGTGTTGAGAGTCATCTCTAGATTCAGGCAGGGAATGTGGAGGCTAATGGGTTAAGGGTTTTGTTCAAGAAGTTTCTGTCA
Organism: Cuscuta campestris; assembly: GCA_900332095.2. Lineage (NCBI taxonomy): Eukaryota > Viridiplantae > Streptophyta > Magnoliopsida > Solanales > Convolvulaceae > Cuscuta > Cuscuta campestris. The sequence goes on from OOIL02000115.1 coordinate 73,502, forward strand.
AGAATGGGTTTTTTTTTCTGGTGTAAGATATAGAGCTGATGAAGCTCATAACATTTTTGCTCTATAAAAGAACAGTCTTTGCTTGAAGATTAGAAGAAGGGTTTTCTTTCTTTCTTTCTTTCACTAATCTTTGATTCTGCGGAAATGAAGCTTTCTTCTTCTTGTTTCAATCAGCAATCTCCTCCTGAAGGTATTTTATTTAACTATCAACAAGGTCAAACATATTTTGAGTTTATGGAAAAATCCATGGATATTTTTTGAAGTTACAAAACAACATTTTGAATTGTTATTTTTCATAATAATATGTTACCCATATTTTAGAGATCATTATTTTTATTTTCTTAATCCTCTCCGAAATTCTAGAGAAGTTCTTTACCAAAAAAAACTTTAATTGAAATTTCAAATTTCATCTTTCTTTTTTTTTATCTTTATGTGTGGTTGAATTGCAGGGGAGAAAAAGTGTTTGAATTCAGAACTTTGGCATGCTTGTGCTGGCCCTCTTGTTTCATTACCTGCTATAGGTAGCAAAGTGGTGTATTTCCCCCAAGGCCATAGTGAACAGGTCTTTCCAATTCTCTTGACATATGCCTTATTGTCTCAATTTGATTTGGTCTATTCTCTTCGTCAAACTTTTCGATGGATCTGAAGTTTTGGGTATCCAATGCGCGTGTGTAGGTTGCCGCGTCCACAAATAGGGAAGTCGACGGGCATATTCCGAATTACCCGAGCTTGCCCCCACAGCTCATCTGTCAGCTACACAATGTAACAATGCATGTAAGTGGCAAAGAAAGTTGCTTTGCTAATTCTTGTCAAACAATTTAGATGCCAAACTTTCATTCTCTCTTTAAAAGCAATATAGCCTTAAAAAACTGTTCTTTTTCAGGCTGATTTGGAGACGGATGAAGTTTACGCTCAAATGACATTGCAACCTCTTAGCCCGGTATGTTTTTTTATTTAAGAAATTGGTATTTATTGAGTTTTGAATTGGGTTGTTGTTCTAAATTCTGGATTTGAATTTCCTAATTTTAGTTTTTTTTTTGTTTTGCAGCAAGAGCAAAATGATGCTTCATTTCATCCAATAGAGATGTGTACCCCTAGCAAACAGCCGACAAATTACTTCTGCAAAACGCTGACAGCAAGTGATACAAGCACTCATGGTGGATTTTCAGTTCCTCGGCGTTCAGCAGAGAAAGTGTTCCCTCCACTGGTAATTGCGTTTGGTTTTGCAATACATCTGAGGCCTAATTACATGTTCATTTGTGTTTTAAGAATAAAGACTAAAACCATCAAAACTTTGGGAATTTGTGTTTGGATTCACAGGACTTCTCTCAGCAGCCTCCTGCCCAAGAATTGATTGCAAGGGACCTGCATGACAATGAATGGAAATTCAGACATATTTTCCGAGGTGAGTCATTTTGGACACTCTTCTTGCCATTAGTTTAGCTTCTAAAATGACTTTCTTTGACACAAAAGACTGAACAGTATGAGACCGGGCTTATTAAGCAGAAGAGGTTTGATTTCTCTTGTTTTGCGGTCATGACAGGCCAACCGAAAAGACATCTTCTTACCACTGGTTGGAGTGTGTTTGTGAGTGCTAAAAGACTTGTTGCGGGCGATTCAGTCATTTTCATCTGGTAACCCTTGTTCTAACTTGTTTATCTGTATTTTCTTTGCGCTTCTGTGTTTTAGCCGAATGTTTCTTGAAATCGAACTCTGGGTTTGTTTGTTGTTGTTGTTCTTGTACTTGGTTTTTGCTCATTTTTAGAATCACTGAGTTATATTATTGCACCTCTCTATTATAACCACACTAGGAATGAGAAGAACCAATTATTTCTTGGCATTCGTCGTGCGAATCGCCCTCAAACAGTAATGCCATCCTCAGTTATCTCAAGTGACAGCATGCATCTCGGCCTTCTCGCAGCTGCAGCTCATGCAGCAGCCACTAACAGCCGTTTCACCATCTTTTACAACCCAAGGTATTTAGAGTCTTTCTTTCATTACATTTTTTTACAAAGTACCTATAACTTAACTGGTTTAAATTTAAATTGTAGGGCTAGCCCTTGCGAATTTGTTGTACCTCTTACCAAATATGTGAAAGCTGTATACCATACCCGAATTTCTGTCGGTATGCGCTTCCGGATGCTATTTGAGACTGAAGAATCTGGCGTTCGCCGGTAAACAAAACCAACACATATTTTTTTCCCTTTTTCCTTGAAAAAAATTATAAACTATTGAAATAGGTTATCTAATCCTTATATTGTGCATTATTTTAGGTATATGGGCACAATAACTGGCATTAGCGATTTGGATCCCGTACGCTGGCCAAACTCGTATTGGCGATCTGTCAAGGCAAGTTTTTCAATCCTTAAACTGTGCTTTTTTCGTGTTTCTTTAGCTAATTATACAACAAAGTCCGGTATATCCCAACTTTTTCACGATGTATATAGTCTTATCCCCGCCGCATTTTACTACCCAAAAACTTAATAGAAATTAATGTGATTTTTCAGTGATTTGTGTGATTAGTGCAGGTTGGATGGGATGAATCAACAGCCGGAGATAGGCAACCAAGAGTATCTCTTTGGGAAATTGAACCTCTAATTACATTCCCAATGTATCCATCGCCCTTCCTAAGGCTCAAGCGACCGTGGCCATCCGGACTCCCAAACTTCAATGGTATTATTTTCCACCTCTCCCCCCCCATTCGTTCTGACACCAAAATTTTGACACCAAGTGTTTCATAGATATGCACAGACAATGACTGTTTGTGTTTGTCAGAAAAACACTTGGTGTCAAACGTGGAGTGACCCTAGTATGACTCATATTTATTTAACACAGGGATGAAGGAAGATGATATGATGATGAATTCTCCGCTGATGTGGCTGCGCGATGGAGGAGACCCCGGGATGCAGCCTGTCAATTTCCAGGGGATGGGCCTGACGCCGCCATGGATGATGCATCATCAGCCATCTCTCCCAATGCTCGGCCTGCAAAACGACGCGTATCAAGCCTTATCCCCACTCTTGCAATTCCAGCAACCAAACGCCGTCCCAATTCATATGTTGGGACAGCAGTCTCAGTTCTTCCCCAATCTCTCCGATTCCCAATCGCTCCTTCTCCAGCAACAATCATACCAACATCAAAACTCACTCAACAACCTCCAACAACAAGGACAACATTGTCTTGATAATCATCTTCAGCAAGTGTCGAATGTTGGGTCTGTCATGTCCTCCCAATTGGCTTCTTCAAGCTTTTCTGACCCATTTCAGTGTCTGCTTGGTTCTTTGCCACAATATGAGACAGCACAGATTATGAATGTGTCGAGGTCGGGTAACATGATGTCCCCCACTGGCTGGCCACCAAAGAGGGTCGCGGTTGATCCAATTTCTCCCCAGGTGGAACATTTGGGAGGAGGACAAAACATGGGTATGTCCCAAAATGTGGGTTCTTGTCCTTCCTCGTTCCCGGGTAGGGTGTGCTCAGAAGACCAGGAAGGGAACAACAATGACCCTCAAAACAACCTCCTGTTTGGGGTTAATATAGATTCCTCGTCTCTGCTGTTTCAGAATGGGGGGATTCCCCTCAAGGGAGTGGGGAGTGTTTGTGATTCGACTAACTACGTGAGTCATTCCGGAAATGATTTCCCCATGAATTCAGGACTGACGCCTCCCCCTTGCATCGAGGAGTCGAGTGTCATGCAGACTTCTGAGAATCTGGGGCCGGAAAACCCACCCAATAGAACCTTTGTTAAGGTAAAACATTCCAACCAACTGAACTTCATGTGATCGATCGTGTAATATGTTTGACATTGTGCGCTACTGCTCATCAGGTTTGTAAGTCAGGGTCCTTGGGAAGGTCACTGGACATCACCAAGTTCAGCAGTTACCCAGAGCTGCGCAGCGAACTTGCTCAGATGTTTGGCCTCGAAGGCTTACTAGAGGACCCTCTAAGATCAGGCTGGCAGCTTGTATTTGTTGATCGGGAGAACGATGTTCTTCTCCTCGGCGATGACCCTTGGCCGTAAGTTCTCCTACTTTTCCCCCTAATCAACCTCCTCTATTTCTTAAGGGTAATTTACGCAAATGGGACTTAAACATATCATTTTTCCCTAAATAGGACCAGTCCTATTTACTCTAACGTTTGGCAATGGAAAATTCTAAAATGCCCTGCCTTTGAGAAAAATAACCTATTACACAATTGAAGTAGAATAAGACATTATTAAAAAAAATTTGAATAGTCATTGAAATAATCAGTTATTATCCAATACTTGTTGCTAATGACCATATTCGTATAATCAATCGTATAATTAGTCATTATCCAACACTTATTGCTAATGAGGGCATATATGGGAGGGAGATCATATGGAATTATGTGCCATAAAGGGAATAAAACATACTTGGTCCTATTCAGGGAAACGTACTACCTTTTGGTCCTATATGGAGCAAATTTTTCATTTCTTAGAGTATAAAAGCCTGAGCTTTTGGTTGATTTGGTTCTTGGCCATGATATCAAAGCCTGGTTGACATAGAGGTCACAAATTCGAATTTCACCACCTTCCACTTCATCGCAGGGAGTTTGTGAACAGCGTATGGTGCATAAAGATACTGTCGCCTCAAGAGGTGCAGCAGATGGGGAAGCATGGCCTAGAGCTTCTAAGCTCCATCCCCATGTCTCGGATGTCAAACGGGAGCTGTGATGACTTTGGGACCTCGCCGGAGTCGAGGAAGATGATTAGTGGCATGGCATCTGTTGGTTCTCTTGATTATTGAAAACCCTATTGTTGTTTGATTAGTTGTGTAGCATTTCTTTACTCATTGCTTAATCATTTATTAGAGGAAATGCCCTATTAAGTTTAGTTGCTCTAGTCTTTGAAACAATTCTGTAGTTACCAAGACATTTTGTGTTTTGCATTCCAAGGAATAGACAAAGAGATGTGTATATGGGGCAATTAGAGCTGTTGTTGGGTAAATGTTAGTGTGGGCTCTTTTTTTGTTACTTTTCTTGCTTCTTTGGTTCTTTTACGCTATCGTTTGCCGAGGATACTCTCGCAACCGACATTCCTACCCTTTGAGGTAGAGCCGTAGAGGTAAGGCTCACGGACATCTTACCACCCGCCATGTCATTTTCTACTTCTATATACCCCATACATTCATATTTACCTGGTCATTATGATTTTTGTGAAACTTTAAGAGTTGAATGAATGTGGACTAACATCGTGTCTACATTCATTCAATAGTTGATGTATCACACATAGTTATTAATGGCGAGTGGCGAGGGGCGGGCGAGAGGACCTTTTTTATGGCGAGAGGCGTGGCGAGAGGCGGGCGGTCAAATGGCGAACATGCATGCATACATACATACATATACACACGCGCACACACACATATATGTATGTATGTATAAACACATAATATTGATACTATATATGTATGTATGTATGTATATGTATATATATATATGTGTATATATATATACATATATATATATATATTATGGAGTAATATATAGCAATAAATATTATGCATTGTATACCCTAAAGCCTTAAGGCAGTGATTGAGGCGAGAAAGGCGAGCTAGGCGAACGCCTGAGGCAGTGATTGAGGCGAGAAAGGCGACCGCCTTAAGCGCGCTTTAGGGATCTCGCCTCGCCTGGCTTCATTGAGGCGCTGAGAGCTCGCCTGGTCGCCTGAGGCGCCATAGGCGAGAGAGGCGAGCGCCTTTAATAACTATGGTATCACAAAAGTTATAATGGATAGTAACAGAACGAAAAACTTTGAAATTATTATGATTGACACTTAAAGGATAGGAAACCTGGGGGGGGGGGGGTTAGGTTGCATTGTGCATACATTGATGGTGATAATTGGGGTTTGGGGAAGAGAACAGATGTGGGGGCTTAATGGCTGTGAGAAGTGGATGAAAAATGTGAGAAATGCAAAGAATCATCCCTACAATAATAATGATCTCAGTAAAGCTAAGGGTGGTGTGGGTATTCCAACAACTATAAGTGGGGCTATATATATTTGCAAGTACATCTTTTTTTCCCTTCATAAAGGCTGTGTTTGGGTCTTCACATATGCCCTACCCTACATGCCTTTAGATTTTTGGAAATACCTCAGTCAATAATCCAAGGTTTGGACTGCTTTACCTTAATAATTCTAGCCATTGAATTGCCCTTCAATGGTCTCAACTTGAGTTTTCTGGCCAAATGTGTCAAATCACTGGTTTGACATTTCAGACATCTGAAAAAACAAAATTGCAACTAAATTAGTTATTGTATGTTATCTCACTCCCAAAATGAAAATATAAGAACATAAAAACATAAACTACTTAATCCAACACCAATATATCAACTAAAAATAGTTTGAGAATATATACAGTACATTCGGCTGTACGTAAAATTAAGTACACTTATTGAATATTCATTTTGAATAAATTGACAGTGTTCATTATGAGTATAATGTTCATTCTAAAATAACACAGTCTTGATTTTGAAACATTTTTAAGTTACAAATTTGAAGAATTACATCGGTTTGTACCGTATAATTGCCAAATAGTTTAGCCATCCATGGAAGAAATTTGCAGTCCTCATCAATTGTTTAAATTCTCCTCCTCATCATATTCATCATCCTCGACCTCTTCATGGCTGCCTCCGGCAGGTTTGCTGGGTCCAGCTTTCACGATTTCGAGGGTCCGGCGATCGCCATTCCGCCTGGTGCGGCGATTGCGATCGGCGTTCGCGCGGCGCGGCTATGGCGAGTCCGCCGGGTCCGGCCTTCTACATTGAAAATCAAATGTCATGCCCGTTCCTAAAATTGACTTTTTTTACTTTCCTAACTCCCACTAAATCCCCACCCCGCCCCGACCCTAACATGCCTCCACTCCTTCAATTGCACATCTAAGTTAATTTTGACTTTGGAGTCAAAAATTAATTTGGGAGTGCAATTGAAGGGGGTGGGGGCGTGTTCGGGTCGGGGTAAGGTTGTGGTGTTTACCAGAGATTAAGGGGTAGGAACCGTCAATTTTATGAACGGGCACCGGAGCAACCCCGGGTCATCCCATGACATTGGTTCCCAATGTCATGGGAACCGGCCCCATAAATATAAAAATGTTACTCCCTCCGTCCATAAATAAACTTGTCGGTGCGCGTTACGATGTTTGACTGAAGTTATTACATACTCCGTATTAAAAAATTATATCAAAAGATCTACAAAACTAGAGGTGACATGACTACATTATTTTGTCAAATGGGTGACAAAAATAGGCCAATAAAGTGAATAGAGTATGACCCTGTGAATTGTGAACGAGAAGTTTATTTGTGGACGGAGGGAGTATAAAATTTGACCTATCAAAGAAATATCTTAAGTAATATCAAAGTATATATTTTTCACATTTTCTTGCTAAAGAAAGACAGTGTTTGACAAAAAATCAAAACGTGAACTGTTTTTTTAGAGCGGAAGAAGTATATTATATCACATATGCATCTTTCAAAACTTTTATCCACATTATTTATTCATTTATATATTGATTTAAACAAACTAAATAACGATACGTCATTTATGTATTTTCTGGTGATACATCGTTGTTGTTGTTGTTATTATTATTATTATTATTATTATTATTATTTTAATTTATTCAATAAGTATAAATTGTTCAATGAGTATTATTTCATTATTATTCTTATTATTATTATTTTATTCAATAAGTATTAATTTTGTAAAAAAAAGTCATTTTTGAAGTATTGCACCTATATACATTTTATCATTTTAAAATATAGAGTATTTTTTCTAAAACATATTTTATACAATTTATTAATATTTCAAAAAAATGTTGTGAATTTTTAAATTATTCATCATTTTTTCTATTTTATTATTTTTCAATATCTCAACCAGTGTTTGAAACTTCACCCAAGCAGCAAAAAAAACTATTAAAATTTGAGAAATGCTAGAGTCACAAACACTTCAGTCACAAAATACACAAACTTGCTATTTGTGCACCTCACCAAGTGAATAAAATGATGTTAAATAATTAAAAAGTAAATATTTAAATACACAAATAGTAAGTTTGTGTATTTTATGACTGAAATGTCTGTGACTCTAGCATTTCTCTTAAAATTCAAAATATACATCTATTTAAAAAAAGATACGGAGTATATCTTATAACTACAAAAATTCGTATAAGGCATGGTCCGGATTAATATTTTATTAAATAAATAAATAATACTTTTTACAAAGTAATAGAATATCACAAGTTTAAAATGTACTTCGGGGTATATATGAGCTCGTGCATATTAGCTGATCAATACCGTTTCTCTATGTACTCCATATATTCAGTTGATTAAATAAATGATATTTTTAATTTATAAGTCAGTTGATGATATTTTTCGTGTGCTTATAAGCTGACTTGCATGTTGCTAATAAGCCAGAAAAATAAATATGTCTTAGCTACTTATTTTTAAACCAGATTTTCTATTTCTCTGTTTTGACCAGATTATTCACAAAATTCTCCATCACCATTTATGAATATTTCCAAGTGACTTATCTATCATTTTAGTCACTTACTTCGATTAAAGAGTATTTGACTTATAAGTAGCTTATAAATTAAAATCTACTCCCTCCGTCCCAATTTAAATCGCCTGTTTTGACTTTTGGGCATATTTAAGGAAAATAAAAAATAGAGTTAATTTTTCGAAATTGCCATTATTTTTCAGAAGGGGTGATGATGAATGAGAAGATAAGGTGAAAAAAAGTGACTTTTTTTAGGGGTAGTTTAGGTATTTTATTTTTAAAAGTTTACGAAAACAACTAACAGGCAACTTATTTTGGGACGAAAAAAAAAGGCAAACATGTAATTTAAAATGGGACGGAGGGAGTACTTATCAAATAAGTCAATAACTACTAAGTACTAACAGAGAAAAACACTAAAACTCAAACCCAAGCATTCATTGTTCCAAACAGACCTTTATGGATTGGGCCGAATAACCATGCCCATGAATGGGTCTAGTAAGGAGTAATGATAGACTGTGGGAGAGGAAAGAAATACATTCTCCCCATAAATTTTAAATATATTTAAAATAGTACCTCAGTTCTTTATTTCGAATTAAATTTGTGTTTTTTTTTTTTTTTTTGCATCTGAAATCAATCCTCACAATTTTCATATAATGTGGTGAATAAAAATACCCTCCATTTCATTAAAAAAAGTTCTAACAGCTCACCTACTTTTACTTTTTTTGCAATGGTATTTTAGACAATTACACCCTATATTCAAATAGTCAATTGCTCTTTAAAATGAGAAAAGTCAAAATGAGAAAAATTAAACTTGGGCAGAAAAAGTATTGGTTATGCTCCCATCAAAAAATTTAAATTGAAAATCAAATATTTTTTAAAAAATAGGAGAACTTAAAAGTGAAATATTTAAAATAAAAGAACATATTTTGAAAATAAAAAATGTCAAAAGGGTAAATTTTTAGGAAGTATTTTTTCATCAATTATCGAATGCTTTGTTGAGTTAAAATTTACTTTTTTATAATCTCAAATTGTGTTTTTTTGGGGAAAAAAATTCTGAATCTCTAACCCCGAATTCACGTAGAAATCTCACGCTCTGTTCAATTCTAGAATTCGGCATTAGCGAAGACGCTTATGAAAAGAAAATGATTAGTTTTTTGGGAGGATGAAAAAATGACAATTCCACGAGGTTCGAGATAATTAGGATGACCAAATTACATTCTTGACAATCTTTTTTACATTTTAATTTACTTTTTGAAATTAGTTTACTTCAAATCCGTCTTAAAAGTGAATTTGAGAATTAGGTGGGAGTAGGTGGGAGAGTTTGGAAAGTTTATTGCATCAATACCTTCTATTGTTTGGTAAATCTGTATTGTTTTTCAAAACTTACGTTGTTGCATCTAATGATTCTGATATTTCTAATCAATGCTCATATGGACAAAAATATCCTTCAAACATTAAGTGAATAACTCTGCTGCCTCTTATGGTTTTGAAAATGGCGTTACACTCCCTCTTCTTTTTTCTTTATTGTTTTTCCTTTTTTTTCATTTTTTCATAAAGAGAAGAAAAAATTTGTGTTTGAAACAATGGAAAGTTATTTTTCAAAACTATATTTTAAAAAAAGTTTTAAAAAAATAAAATAAAAAGTATTTCTGTTTAAAATAAAAAATTTAACACATACTTCATCTGTCAGATTAATTTTTTTTTTCATTTTTTGTGTAAAAGGGTTTTATTTTTTGAATATGTTGAAACAAAAGAATACTGATTAATAACATTTAACTTTTCTTTTTCTTTCTTTTCTTTTCTTTTTTTTTTCTTTTATTTTGATTTTGACTAAAATAAATGTAACAATATAAAATTAACGAACAGAAACAAGAAATAAGCTTTAGTGTAAAAAGAGAATTTCATTGACTTTTGTATCATTAAAATGATGCAATAAAGAGCTCTTTTAGAAAAAAAAAAATTAAAACATTTAATTTGAGACAAATGAAGAGTACATTAATTCTTTTTATTTAATTGATTTTTTGTTGCAAACACAAAAAATTTGATTGTTAGAACATTATAAAAAATAAATTTAAAAGGAAATTAAAAAACAAGAAAAAGACAGTGGAAAAGAAAAATAATAAAAAAAGAAATGTGTGTTAGTGCCCATTTCCAAAGCCATACGTGGCAACGAAGTTATTAACCTAATATTTAAAGAATATTTTAATCTAGGTGAGTATTAGCGTAGCAATATCTGACGGCGAGGGACATCGGCATAAGTGTTGAAACTGTGAAAGGTAATTATGCATATTTATCAAATCATATGAAGTATTGGTTCAATAAAAATCAAGCAAAAATGAAGGCCCAAATAGTTCGGTCATGGACCCTCGGGCTTAATAATTGAATTGGTTGGGCAGTTAATAACTGAGCCCACTACTTTCGGGGCCAAACCCCTGGCAATCGGACCAATTAAAGGGATTCCTGTGACACTGAAACCACATGTCATAGCCTCATTGGATGACCTGGGCCCGTTACGGTAATTCGTTCGTAAAATTGACGATTCCTATCTCCCCTAACCCTCTTGGTAAATCCTCACCCATCCCCGACCCGAGTTGAACGCACTCTCACATCACATTCAGTTACACCTCTCAAGTTTATTTGATTTTGGAGTCAAAATTATTTCAGAAATATTTTTCCTCCATGCATATTTACCTATATTTAACTGATTATTAATCTTTCCTCCATCCATCATGAAACCTATTATTATTGGAAAAAACTGATTCTAGTTAAGGAATATAAATTCAAAAATATGCCTAAGAAGAATAACTACAGAGTGTCATGGAATGGAGCATGCAACATGTACCCCAAAATTTATACCTCATTTGTATACCAAAGCAATGCACTAACATTTTGATGGTTCGCACTGACACAAAAACTAGGAGACGGAGGGAGTAACATATTACACTATTCTAAATTAACATAAATTTTAGCTAATTTGTCTGAGATTATTGCTTATTTAATAAAATAAAATATATTTTTAAAACTATTTGAAAGTTTTATTTTTTTTAATATCAATTTTTAAATAAAGTTTATTAAAAAAGACTTCAAAATCGTTCATTTCTTCTTGCATAAAATGCTAAACGTTTTGACACGAAAAATGTATTGTATCCAAATTCATTTACTTTTCACTTTCTCGTTTAAAATAAATACAGTCTTCACTATTCAAAAGTTGTGGAAATTTTTTAATTTATTTACTTATGCATTTTGATTGAATATTTAATAAAATAAAATATTCTCGTTACCTCTTGTCTTGTAGAGTTTTTGACATAGTTTTTAAATATGTAAGTTTTATTATAATTTTTTTATCAATCTTTAAATAAAATGAATTTTAAAAATATAAATTATTTTGGGATGGAGGAAATAATTTATCAAAAAAGTAATAATGAATAATTCATTATTAAAAAAGGATGAGCCCCATCCCCTTCAGACCCGGCCGGACGGTCACTGAGAGGGTGTAAATTTGACTTTAATCGCAGATTGATGGTGCGGAGTGGAGCCAGGACCCAGTATTTGCAAAGACTCTATTGTCAGAATCCTCAAGAATCGATCTCGGGCCTTACCCCCTTAGCACTCATTGCTTTTGTCGACTACGCAACGCCCACTGACATGAATAATTCATTATAAAAAAAGATGAGCCCCACCCCCGAGAGCTCCCTCTTGGACGATTAATGGAATGAGGTAAATTGAACTTTGATCACAAGGTGATAGAGAGTGAAGCCTACACCTGGCACTTGCAGAGGCGGTATTCATTAATAATTCATTATAAAAAAGGATGAGCCTCATCCCCAAGGGCCCCCTCAGACTCGGCCGGACGGTCATTGAGATGAGGTAAATTAGACTTTGATCGCAGATTGGTGGCAAAGAGTAGAGTCTGCGCTCGGTACTTGCAGATGCCTTATGCTTAGCATAGTTGCCGCCTAACACAGTCAACTGCCTTGTCACTCTTTGCCTTGTCAACGGTACAATGCTAGTCAGACTTAATAATTCATTATAAATAGGGGTGAGCATTTTAACCGAACCGACTGTAGAACCGATGGAGTAAAACCGAACCGACCGAAATTTCGGTTTCGGTTTCGGTTAGTGGTTAGCAAAAAAATCGGTTACTTCGGTTAATCGGGTCGGTTTTTGGTTTTGAACTTAAATAGTTAAAACCGACCGAAAAACCGAATCCAAACCATTATAGCATAATCCAATCAGATGCCTAGCCCAAAACTAAGTTAACCCAATCTATTTATCCAATTTAGATGCCCAGCCCAAAACTAATTTATCCTCAATCCAGTACAAATGAAATAAATATATGGGGGCTGGATGCACCACACAAAGGCCACAAAGAAACCCTATACAGCACTCTCTCTCCTCACTTTCTAAGTTCTTCACCGACTCACCTTCTCGGTTTCTCCAAGCTCTGTCGCTGTGAGTCCGAGACCAACTACCTCTCCAGTCGGACGATCGTTTCATTCAGTCGTGCCTTTGTGGAATTTTGGCATTATTTTCTCATTTTGATTTTTGAAGATTATATTTTGTGTTTTTGGGCCTCCAAATTTGGNCAAAGGCCACAAAGAAACCCTATACAGCACTCTCTCTCCTCACTTTCTAAGTTCTTCACCGACTCACCTTCTCGGTTTCTCCAAGCTCTGTCGCTGTGAGTCCGAGACCAACTACCTCTCCAGTCGGACGATCGTTTCATTCAGTCGTGCCTTTGTGGAATTTTGGCATTATTTTCTCATTTTGATTTTTGAAGATTATATTTTGTGTTTTTGGGCCTCCAAATTTGGACGGTTTTTTTTGTTATAATGTTGTTAGGTTTTACCAGAGTACTACTCCCTAATATTTTTCCAAATGCTATGAATCTTTTTTTACTCTTGACCATTAATTATCAATTAAAGTGTTCATTTAGCAATTTCCCCTGTCCATATCATTTAATGTCTTGTGCATTTCGGTTTTAAATAACCGACCAAAACCATTCGATTTTATCGGTTTCGGTTTGCTCGGTTTCCCAATATATCGGTTCGGTTTCGGTCGGTTATTATATATTGAAAAAAAGTTCGGTTATTTCGGTTTTGACCCGAAACCGACCGACCCGAACCGATGCTCACCCCTAATTATAAACACTTCAAGTGAGGGTCATCTTAGAATTGCAGACAACCCCCACACGCGGGAGGGGTGAATTTTTTGTTCTTTTTGTTCCTTGGCACGTGAGGTATATCGTTTCCCCCGTTGTTCTGTCTGCTGCAGTTCTTTTTTTTTTTCAAAAACAAAAAACACTAAAAATTTTAAGTACGGAATGTTCTCGCCCGGAGATATAGGGTGGGGGGCGGGGCAGTTGTGTACATTGAAAATCTGGAGAAACAAAAACATATGTTGTTAAACAACAAAAATAATAATGTAGGCCTAGAAGAAGTATATTTTGACATTCATTGAACTACTCCGTATATTATAACCATACTTCTCAATTCCTAAAAAAAAAATAGTTTTCAAAATCAGAACCGTTATCAAGTAACCATTGAAAATACAGAAATGAAAAAATTTATCATATTTCTGAATAGTGCAATGTTTAATCGAGTCTGTATATTTATACTCCGTATGTAGATAAACTTTATAAATAAATGATACCGAGTATTTTTAAAATTAAATTTCAAGATTGTTTCAAAAAAATTAAATTTTAAGATAAATCATATGATATTAAATTTACACCATTATTCAATGTTTTTTTAAAAAAAATTATGTGGCCAAAGTTTTTAATTTTGACTCCAAAAAAAAAACAAATGAGAATCATTCTTAAAGGGCGATGGGAATAATTTTTTTTTAAGAACATTGTGATCAAATTGGGTTTGGTTAGCAGTTTAGCACTCAAAAGAATTTTGGTGTAATTAAATTAAATTTCGTTCCAGTAAATTGTTCTTCACACTCCCTCACTCTTCTATAGATTTCTCATTACATGTTACGAGATTTGACCAATTTTTTTTAATTCAAATTACTTGATTGTATGTATAAAATTTAAAAGTAAAATATATATAGTAAAAAATTAAATTAAAAATTCTACAAAACAAGAGACGACAATATTATTTTTTTTATGAAATGAATAATAAAAACATGCAAATAAAATGAGTTAGATTTAACCCTTTTATATTGTCTAGCAGATCTGTGTGACTAAATACTCACTCCGTCTCTATAAGATTGTCACAATTTGACTTTTTTGGTTAAACTGTGGCATTATTTGACCATGACTTAAATATAATTTATAATAATAAAATATTATAATAATTTTACATTTAAAAAGCATTTTTTAAAATAAATTCAATTTTATAAAATTTACATTATAATGAGATATTTTTTCCATAATTCATGATAAAAAGTATAAAAATTTAACAAAAAAATTAAACTGTAGTAATCTATTAGAGACGCAGAAAATATTGGAATAATGGAGTATGTTAATAACTAATAAGGCTGATACTATTAGATACGATAATGGGCCTAAAAAATCTAAGAGACGTAAGCGCGTAGGCACAAATCACAGGAGAATATATACTCCCGTATTATTGCAAAGACTCTAATATTAGCCTAATGTGTCCAAGCAGAAGGAAATTAGATAAAAATTCCCGTGACCAAACTCCATTATAATTTATAATAATTTGTAATGGGGTAATGTACTAATGTACGATTATTGTTAGCGACAGAAGAAGGAAGCTAGATCGAAGAAGGAAACTGAATCCCTTTGGGATTCGATTTAGTATCTTTCCTAGTTTGTTTATTTCTTGTTTTAGTAGGAATAGAAATATGGTAGGAATTGTTCTGTGAATACAAAGATCTAACCCCCTTTATATAGGAAGAGAATAAAGCATATAAGTAAACTTCTATTCCTACCATATTTCTATTCCTACTAAAACAAGAAATAAACAAACTAAGAAAGATACTAAATTGAATCCCAAAGGAATTCAGTTTCCTTCTTCGATCTAGCTTCCTTCTTCTGTCGCTAACAATTATAATACAAATGATGATTGGTTTACAAATTACAGTAATTAGTTAATCATGAGTATATTGTTTCCCCAATACGTTACTACAACAAAAATTGGCCTTTTTTTTACCAAAAATGTGCAACAAAAATTTTGGATTCATAATCGGTCTTCTTGTCACATTCATTCATGTTATCTTTATAACAATACGGCTAATTCTAAACTATTTATTTTATACTACTACATAGCATAAACCAACGTGTACATGTTTCTAATGTGGTGAAATAAATACAAATAGATTTGGAAGCCACACAATCAACGAAGAAGATGAGTAGTGAAGAAGAGTGGTAGGGTTTTGTAATATTTAATATTGTTTACGTAGTATTTATTTAACCGGTAAGAGTTTTAAACGGGTCGAGATTACTCATTCTATACACAACTCTTCATTTTTTTAAAGTAACAGGTACGAATTTGAATACGGGTAAATGATACTCCGTATTTTTTATATTTCTAAACCTGCTAAAAAAGTATGAATATTATACGGATTTGGATCTATATCCAACCCATTGACAGGCCCAGGTGAAAGGTAAAAAATGATACAGGGAAGGAGTAGTGTCAACGTGTAAGGGGAAAAGTAGGTGAGCTGGGGCCTGGGGGGTAAAATTCATACACAATCAATTCATACAGCATGCATTGTCTCCTTAATAGCTAGCTCACTCAATCAGTGATTATCATTTGAAAATTACATCCATAATATTTTATTATTAGTGTTTTCACGGGCTCGTATATTCTTATATAAAATATATCTATAAATTTTATATTTCATTTTTAAAAATGTGAAATTAAAAATAAATTGAAATATGTATTAAAGTCGCTATGCTATAATGCACTATCAGTATATAAAACATGTAAATGTATTTTATACACACGTGTACACATGAAAAAAATTCTTTTGATATTTCTTACGTGTGTACACATAAAATTTTAATATTCTCACGTAAAATATATCTATAAATCTTATATGTCATTTTAAAAAATGTGAAATTAAAAATAAATCCGTGCTTCGTAAGGGGGGGCGCGGTACCGGAACCTATCACATTTCAATTTTAAAAAAATGTGAAATTAAAAATAAATTCGTGCTTCACACGGGCTTGTATATTCTTACGTAAAATATATCTATAAATTTTATATTTAATTTTTAAAAAATGTGAAATTAAAAATAAATTTGAATATGTATCAAAGTCGCTAACCCGCGATGCTACTATCGATACATAAAACATGTAAATATATTTTATACACGTGTGCACACATAAAGAAATTCTTTTGACCTACTTATACGTGCCTCTCTAGACTACATATTTCGAAGATCTGTTAATATTTCTCAACTAAATGGTTGAACTCATTTCAACTTCATCTATATCTAATATGCTTTTATACACTTTAACTCACTCAAATATATATTTTTGATTGATAACTTTTAAATATAATTTTTCTGTTACAGTTTGTAAAATTACTTTTTTTTCAAATTTCAAACTATCTTTATACACAAACTTTTCTAATTTTGAAATAGTCACAAAATAGAATTAATAGTTACATAGAAAATATATATCCAAAATATAATAAGATAAATATACAAACCTAAATACATTTGTGAATTGAATAAAATCATGAACATGTCAACTTAAATTAATAATTTTAAAATCAATCGTACACTAAATCAATCCCTACTTGGTATTTTTAAATGATAACATGCATATATTTAAATAAAAAAACAATTTTTCTAAACTTTCCTCAAAATAAATATACTCTGTATTTTTGTTCGCATATATATTATAAATATTTTTAATAATATAAAAGAAAATTCTATATAATAATATATTTTAAAAACATTATACTTAGAAAGTAAAAAGAAATAAAATTGTGTATCCACTTCCTTTTATTTTTGTGAACATGACCTTTCAATCTACAAACATCTTTACATTTATTTGTATTTAACATCAATAATTAAGAAGAAGCCATGTGGTATTCAAGTGGACAAATGAAAAGATGACACCTTTAGAGCATAACTTATGTGGCATGACACATGGCGCAACCACATTTAATCCGCTCTACTTTATATATATAAAGATATGATGATACATATGATATGATATGATATGGTTTCTATATAATTATAAGTTATAACATTTACTATTAGCATTAATATTTAAATTTTTTTAATAGTTCATATTAGTAGTGAATATAATGACACTTAAAGACAATACAGATTATCTGTTAGAATATAAATAACTCATCCTGGGCCACAAACACACGCTTGAGCTTTTGGTTGAGTTGGTTCCTTGACATGGTATCGGATCCTTGTTGACTAAGAGGTCACAAGTTCGAAACTCAGCGTCACCCAGTTTTAAGAAAATTAAAGTTTCATGTGCAAGGCTCAAAAAAGACTACGCCTGCACGTGAGGGGGCGTGTTAGAATATAAATAACTCATCTTGGGCCACAACCACAAGTTTGAGCTTTTGGTTGAGTTAGTTCCTTGATATTATCGCATAACATTTTCTGATGCTAAAGCTAAAAGCCGGAAACTAATGCCATAAACAATTCTCTTTTTGTCGCACTTGAATCTTTATATACACTATTAAGAGGGTTACGCTTTATTACTACCATTTTCATTACTCATTTAATTACATACTATAATTATGTCACATTTAGTTTTGTAAATCTTTGATGAATTTTTTTTCTCATACATGCCGTATAAAATATTTTAATTTGGTCTAAATGGACACAATTGTTCTTACTTTTTTAAATCCAATCGAATATATTTCAACTACCTTTTATGCCTTATCCATTTTGACATTTCTCGAATCCTACCCGTTTCAATTGTTGTTGTTTTATCTCGATCAAATTTCTGCAGTTTCTCCTTCCAAAAATTAAAATCGGAAAAATTTTTTGAGATGGAAAGAGTAAAATTTATCTTTACTCTAGTATATATTTGGTACTAGCCAAAAAACAACACACACCTTTGGACAACATCATTATTTGGTGACCATTGAGCTAACTTATTTGACTTTATTTAAACCTTTAAAGATAATTAAAACAATTCTTTTTCTTTGAAAAAGGGAAATATGTTTTCATTAGATCTTCTTTGGCTAGTGTCTTAACTGAAAAGTTTATAAAGCCACCTTACTGCGTGCGCCTGGATATATATATAATATCCATCAAACTCCGTGTATGCACCCCACCACCGGAGTTTTGAAACATCTCCGTTTAACGGCTAAATCCAGTCTATTTCAGCCGGAGATACTCTCCAGGAGAATGGACGAGTCATGGAGGATTAGAACGGGAGTGGAAATTCCTTCGACTACGGCGGCGAAAAACACTAGCTTCTCTCGCCGGCGGTCGACGGAGGATCCCTCCCGCTGCCGGCGAACGACACCCGGCGACTCGGAAACTCCAGTTCTAGACCCAGAAGATTTCAGAGACGTGTTCGGAGGGCCTCCTCGGACTGTCATGCGCCGCCAATTTTCAGGGAATGGTTACCGGGAGTGTCTGCTGTACGAGGAGATTTTCCTGCCGCCGGAGAATGTTGTCCCGGCGAGCTGTGGACGGAAATTGCCCGAATTCAAGATTCCTATGGATAAGTGCGGCCGGATGGATGACGAGGGTTTTTACAGCGACATATTCGGGTGGGAAGGAGAAGAAGACATGAGAAGATCGAGGACGAGGTCCGGGTCGAAATCCAAAGCAAGCTCGTCTTCCGTTTTGAGCTCGGAGAACGTCAGCCCACTCCGGCCGGCGATCGGAGAAGCTGATCCCGACGTTTCCTTCTTCTCTTCAAAGCTCAGGTTCAGCTAAAAATTCAATTCCAGATGAACATAATCTGTTTCAATTGCTTTTTACCTAAACCTAATTTAATTGCAGATTTCATCAACTGGTTGCCTATATTTTGAAAGATTTAAATTCATTCTCATCTCAATGCCTTATGAGTTTTTTTTTTGCAATTTCTAGATGTGATTTAAAATTCTCCTTATAAATATGAACCCTAAGAACATTATCTGTTTCTAGTGCCTTTTTAACCAACTAAATGAATAGATTTCTATGGTCATGTTGTGTTTGGAAAACTGTTTTGTGCTATCATATCTAATGTTATTGTTAGAATCTCACATCACAATATTGAAGTGAGGACAACTTCATTTAATATATGATGCCATGGTTTGTAGTTCCAAAGGAGTTAATCGATTGGATTCAATGTTTTAAACCTAAAACAACATGAGTTCTGTTGCGATTACATGTGGAAATTTGAGTTTTCTTTTGATTTTAGGCCAATAAACGTGCGGTCCAAATGGAGCGCGCGAAGATTGCCTGATGAATACCCAGGAGGACATCATGGAATGCCAGCATTTTCTTGCCACCCGACTCCTCAAGATACTGAAAATAAGCCCAACGAGAGCCTCCGAAACCCTCACTTTGGGTTCAGCAGGAGGAATTCGTCTCCCGAAACTATAAGTGTTGACCCCAACTCTTATAGAAGCCTCAAAATCTCCACGGATCACGATTTGGATCTCAATTCTCCATCTTCTGTCGGTTCTTCTATCGGTCAAGACCTAGAGCGTGGTCTAGCCAGCAGAGTTCAAGATAAGGTTGTGAGCAACCACGTAGTAGTTTCAGAAGAAGAAGAAGATGATGACGATGATGCTACAAGCTCATATGTTATTGAGATCAATGCGAGCAGTTTTAGAGAATCGAATAGTGAAGCGATTGGTGTAGATGAAGCAATTGCTTGGGCCAAAGAGAAGTTTCAGAAACACTGCTCCAAGCTACAGGGTCAAGAAGAGAAAGAGCATTCAGGTAGTAAATACTTCACTCTTGTATACAAAGGTTCTATTTGTTAAGAGTATTAAACCTTTTTTGGGCTTATAACCACATGCTTGAGCTTTTGTTCAGTTGGTTCCTTCATACTATTCGAGCCGATTATTTTCTCTTTTTCAATTACTTCCCAATTCACAGTTTTTTTTTGTTTGTTTTTGCAGACATTACAAGCACACATCAGTCATCTGATGAGAAAGCAGACAAGAGCGCAAAGGGCGAAGGAAGACAGAGTTTTGAGACTGATGTAAGCTTTCCTAGTTTCGACTGTCTACTGAAAAGTTTCATTGTTCTTGTTATAGTTGGAATCTAAAGTTAATATGATGCAGATGGAAATGGAGTTAATAGATGAAAAGATACGGTTATGGTCAACCGGCAAGGAAGCTGACCTCCGGTTGCTCCTCTCAACACTGCATCGTGTAAGTTCTCTTTTGGTTTTCATACCTATGAGATAATAGATATGGAGTATTTATACTAACATCAATGTGAGGAGAATTACAAAATTTACAATATATGCCTATATGGAAATATCCTCTAGTAGTAAACATCATCATTCAAACAAAATAACATATTGATTAGGATTTAGGAAAAAAACATATGTTCTATGTTGTTTTTTTTTGAAAACGAAGAATGACCCGCGTGGCCTTTTACTTGTGGAATTCAGATTCTATGGTCTAACAGCGGTTGGCTGCCGGTTCATTTGGCTTACTTAATAGAAAGTTCCAGAGTGAGGAAGGCATATCAGAAAGCTAGGCTTTGTCTGCACCCCGACAAGCTCCAACAAAGAGGCGCAACCGTCCTGCAAAAACACATAGCAGAAAAGGCCTTCTCAATCCTCCAGGTACCATTCAACCTGTCCAATTTTTTTTACTAAAATTTGGAGAACAGAATAAGGGTAGTCCCCATTTTTGTAACCAAGAATGGGTATAGTTTAAAGACCACTCAAGTGACCATCCATGCCCATTATGGATTATTCCTTTCCTAGGCTTTTTATGTTGGCAACCATGTTTCTCTATGATTCATTCATATTGTATTCTTTTGGACTGTCATTTCTCATTTTCTTGTTGTAATTGCTGAAATATAATAACCAACACCAAACAAACCAAGGAGTATGTATGTTCCAGTCCAGAGTAGGGTTCGGGTAGGTGGCTGGCTATGGCGGACGCCGACCTTATCCCTACCCCAAAGAGTAAAGAGACTCTTTCCGAGAGGACCCCAATAAACACCAATACGTAACGCGAGGAGTGCAAAAAAAACAAAACAAAAAACTTTACCGTAAAAAAAAACTATAAAAAATATATTATTAGTGTTGATGATGGTGATGATATTGTTTGCAGGAAGCATGGGCCGTGTTCCTTTCACAAGATATCCGCCTTGGTTGAATGTGGCCTTAGGCCAAATAGTGTGTCGGCTATAGAAGCCAAATCCCATTGAGGTTTGATGTACATTTGAATAATGACAAGGAGATGGCAATGGAAGAAACAAGGGCAGGAAATTGCCAAACACTTGGGACACCAACCCTACAATGCACCTGAAATCTGGTTATGTGTAGGGGGGGGAGTCCTCTAGGGTCTGTCTGCCGGTTCAAGAGATCAAAGTCATGTACATTGCACCTCCTTTAATTTGGGTGGATGCTTGTATTTGTATTTTACTCTGTATCATTATTATTGTTATAGAAGACTAGTTTTGAACTTTTGATAGTGATTTTTGTTTTTGTTTTTTTTTTTGAAAGCTTTGATAGATTATTTCTTGTGTAAATTTTGAGTGCTGTTTTTATGACCCTTCTATGTTGTCTTCTTGTTCATACTCCGTATTTAATTTACTTGAGTAAAATTTTTGTTCTTTCTTGTTCATATTTATGTTAGAATAACATCAACTCTGATACCACAATGACAATCATCTATGAATTTGTATAACATATAATCGTCTGTCACACAGAGTTCACACACAATGCGTATAAAACTGCACACGGTTCTCATTTGTGGTGTCAAAATTGGTATTATTCTAACATTTTGCCTTTCTTATAGTGAACTCCAGAAAAAGTATACGCGAAATATAGATCTCATATATGTTTCATTGGCTTATGGTTGGATTTCATTTTTTTACAAGACTCAATACATATAACTATTGCATGTATTAAGGTTTATAAAATGAAAAAGGACTTAAAAACCACAAAAGAATTTACCTAACATATCATAATTATATACACTTCTATTATTCATGCAGACATGCAGTGCCGCCCAATCATTTAAGATGGCCCTGTGCAACTCAATAATTCAAGGCTCTAGGATATAAAAAAGGAGTGGTTCAAGGTAATAAAATAATTTTTTTTAGATTGTTATTTGAAAAAAAAACGAAGTACATTAAAACCAAAGTTAGAATTGAACTACTGGTCTTGCAAAATTAAAGAAGAAACACCAATTTTTAACATTGAGAAACAATTAAATGATAAAATGAATCATTTAAGATTTTACGATGCAAAATAAATTTTAAATTTCTAACACTAAAATAATTTTCAAACAAATCTAAATCACCTAAATTGACATCCGTGCAAAAAAAATTACCAGAAAAATTGAGATTGGCTTTTTCATTGAGAGGATGAAAGAAACACGGTCAATTTGAAAAGAAAAAAAATTGAAACATAAAAATTAAGAACTTGCTAAAAAAGAAGAAATTGAGGAGTTAATTGGAAAAGGAAGATGACGTTGTTACCGTATTAAAGGAGGAAGAATTGCAATTGGGAAGGTGCAAAAAAGGAGATTTCTCAGTGTTGAGTTCCGTGCGCCCAGCAGAGGAACCCATGGGTCCAGAACAACTAACGGTGATTTAGTACTCCGTATTATATTAGGTAATTAGGTACTGGGCATATAATTATAATTGGGCTAGAGTTATAAAAATATGAGCCCCTATATTTTAGAGGCCCTGTTCTACTGCACCCATTGAACTTGCATTTGGGCGGGCCTGCAGACATGTATTGGTCAAGCGTTATTATTTAAATTAGTTTTTTAATGTGTTATATCCGATCCAGAGCATGCAAATAAATCGATCAACTCGAGTTTAGATATGATAGTATTAGGTTTGGATTATTTCGGACTATATAATTTTTATATACTCGATCAACTCGAGTAAGCCTAACATCTTATTTTGAAGAACTTATTTTTACGGTAAATATAATTTATTTATCCCCTTGGTTCCCATGACATTGGGAATGACTCGGGGGTGCTCCGGTGCCCCATTTGTAAAATTGACGGTTCCTACCCCCTAACCTCCCAGTAAACCTCCCCACCCCGCCCCGACCCGAACACACCCCCCCACCCCCTTCAATTGCACCCCTCAAGTTAATTTTGACTTGGAGTCAAAATTTGACTCCAAGTCAAAATTAACTTAGGGGTGTAATTGAAGGGGGTGGGGAGTGTGTTCGGGTCGGGGTGGGGTGGGGGGTTTACCGGGGGGTTAGGGGCCCTGTAAGAACCATCAATTTTACGAACGGGGCATCGGAGCACCTCTGGGTCATCCCATGACATTGGTTCCCAATGTCATGGGAACCGGCCTCTTTATTTATATATCTCATTGATTATTTGATAAAATAAAATATTCTTGTTATCACTGGTTTTGTAGAACTTTTGATGTAGCTTTTAGATATCCTAAGTATACAAGTTTTATTTTTTTTTAATTCTATACTAAATTTTAAATACAATGAATTGAAACAAATTGGTGTTTTGCTTTGTTTTAGCTTCCATGCGACCCATTTAGAGACGAGAGGGAGTATATGAAAGAGTCGAAGGGGGAGTGGGGGTAGGGCTCTGGGTTTAGGTTATGTTCTCCTCAAATTTTTTTTAATTTATTAGTTATTCGTATGGGAATCAGATCAGATCAGAAACATCTGTTAGAGTATATAAAATTATTCCTGGGACACAACCACAAGCTTGAGCTTTTCGTTGATTTGGTTCCTTGACATGGTATCAGAGCCTTAATGACCAAGAGGTCACGAGTTCGAAACTCACCGCTACCTAGTTTTTTTAAAAAAATTAAGGTTTCACGTGCAAGACTAAAAAAAAGTAATGTTTGCACGTGAGGGGACGTGTTAGAGTATACAAAACCATTCTTGGGACACAACCACAAGCTTGAGCTTTTGGTTGAGTTGGTTCCTCAATACCATTGCTCGTCTGGAAGTCCATATCCAGCGGCTCGTGGTCCTTTAGGTTTTGGCACTCAAAACAAAAATCAAGGGGATGAGAATTCATTTGCAAGTGGTCAACCGGTTAGATTCAAAATAGCCCGGTCGTCCACTTGAGGGAGAGTGTTAAAGAATAGCACACATTGAAAAAGTGTGAGGAAAATAATGGGTATATAAGTTCTTGAGTTGAACTAAGTAATCGATTGGATTCAATCTTTTAATGTGGTTCAGCCCAAATGTCTTATAACCCAATTCAATAATCCTTATTTCATCCTAAATTCTATCACGTTGCGTGCAGCTTTGTCCTGGTTGAAGTCTCACGGTAATAGGGTTTCGCATGTGGAGCTCTATTTGGATAATTTGCAAATGATGATGGAATTTGTAGGAGTGATAATCCTTCTTTTGTACTCAATCCGTCCCTATCTAAGTTACTCATTACTGTTTACGATGTTTGACTGACGTTATTTTCAATTTAATTTATTTAGAAATTAATGTGGTATTCAACAACAACAACAACCCATTAAAATCCCGCAACAGCATGGTCTAGGGAGTGTATGTGTATGTGACGTTCCTATCTAAGGTCATATCCTCGGTGAGAACCAGAAGTTCTAAGTCCTGCCTAACAACCTCCTTTTAAATCTTCCAAGGTCTACTGCTTCTCCTAAACCCACTTACTAACACGAGCCTCTCACATTTCCACACAGGGGCCTCAGGTTATCGCCACTTGACGTGGTCGAACCATCTCAACCTGGCCTCTTGCGGCTTATATATACTCCACATGTGCCACCCCAAGTCGTCTCTAAATAACATCATTCCGAATCCTATCTAACTTCATTTGCCTACACATCCACCGCGATATACGCGTCTCAGCCGCATGCAAATGACAACTGTGGGTTTTCTTGACCGCCAACACTCCACATCGTAAAGAAAAGTTGGTCTGACTACAGACTCATAGAACCTACCTTTCAAAACAAGATCAAAATTTCTATAAAATAAGATGTGATATGATTTTGTTATTATATCAACGAGTAACAAAATATATATGTAAAGAAAGTGGTTAAAATGTGATCATGTAAAAAAATGTGATCATGTGAATAATAAACATAGAATTTATATTAGGACGTAAGACGTATCATTTTTTTGTTTCTGTTATTGAGGAGTACATATAAGATCATTTCAATATCTTTATCTCTTTCTTGTTTTTTTTGAAAACAAGCAACAGATACATTAGTCAAACATGTTGAAATATTGGAATAATAATATTGCTCATTGAGTTATGAAGTACATGATAGAGTATATATAGGAGAAACTCCTAATACAACTAGGAATAGAGAATGGAAACTAACTAACATACAACATCTACCACAAATAGGATTAGGAAGCTGACTAATAATGAAACACTACCATAACCAATACTACAAGAAGTACTATTAGTATTATTGTCTAACAAAACAAAAGAGGTAATACAAAGTTAGTGGAATAACATCCGATCCCAAGTACTTGACTGAAGCTCAGCCTTACGAGCCAAAGTATGGGTCACCCTATTAAGTGAACGACGAACAAAAGTAAAAGAATGAAACCCAATCGAAAAACGATAAAAGACTCAGGCAAGTGTCCACAATCGAGCCCATATAAGACAAGGAGGAAAAATCTCTGCCTTGCTTGAGGATACGAACCAACGTTACACGATCTGAATTATTTTGATGAGTTAATGCATTATTTTTTTCTTCAGTCTTTTTTTTATAACCATGCTTAGCTCAAAAATCCGTGGATTTCCCATCTAAACACGGGTACAGTACATCTTTTGGAAAGCTACAAGAATAAAAGCAAACAAAAATCCTAATTTATTAATTAATTACAAATTTTAAAAATTCCAACTACATTGATATTGTCTTCTAACCACCAAATTAAAACAAAATGATGCATATCAATATATCTCCAAAAATCTTTCTTTAATAAAGTGGATATTTTTGTTTATCAAAAAAGATAATACCGGGTTATCATTCGGCTACCGGGCTTGTGGTGATGACAAGCCCATCACATGGGGAAAAAGCCCATCACTGTTTATTTTAGCCATATATCGATTTTAAACACAATCATGGATTCGAATCCACCAAGCAGCGCCTTACTTGCCTTTTTTTTAAAAAAATTGGAAAAATTCGCTTCGGATAATTTTTTAATTTGTTCCATTTTCTTTTAATTCGTTTTAGTTATTTTATGAATTTTTTGATTTTTTCCTAGTTTCTTCTAGGTGTTTTTAATTTTTTCGAGCTTCTTCATACTCGTTCTAGTTTCTTCAAAAATGTCTTTAGAATTTTATTTAGGTACATTTTTATATTATTCTCATTACATTTATTATTATTATTATTATTATTATTATTATTATTATCATCATCATCATCATCATCATCATCATCATCATCATCATCATTATTAGTATTATTGATATTTTTATCATTATTATTATTACTATTATTATTATTATTATTAGTATTACTATTGTTCTAATTATTTTTATTTTCAATATTAGTATTTTTTTGTTGTTATTGTTAATATTAATAATAATAGTATTATTATTATTGTTATTATTATTAGTTTAATAATAATAATAATAATAATAATAATAATAATAATAATAATAATTACTACTACTATTGTCATTATCATCATCACCATTGTAATTTGATAAAATAAGAAACTGGACTAATATCAAAATTTATATAAAAAAAGTTATATGTTCCAAACCGAATGTTAGTTCAATATAAAATATTAAAATGTTAAATAAATGTATTTATTATACCTCCCATAACTGTGTTTCTTTGTTAATCGAGATGATGTTAGGTTACTTATGTTAATTTTTATTTAATTAAAACTAATAGAAAAAAATGCTCCTTTTCCACATTTTTGGTACATGTTTTTGTGGAAAGCAAAATAAGAAATAAAAAAGTGCACTTTTGATACTGATTTAAAGAATTTAACAAAAAGTAATAATAAGTATGAGTCAAAAAATATTACTACGGGTACTATACTTGTGATTTGAAACAAAAGTAGTTTAACATATGAAAAAATAAAAAGAGATAATTAAAATAAATGAAGTACAAAAAATTTTAATAAAAATATAAATTTCAAAAATATAATGCTCATGTCAATATTCTTTTTAAATTTTTCTAATATATTTCAATTTCTTATGGTTTCTTGCAAATCTTTTCAGATTCTTTTAACTTTTTTCAGTTTCTTTCAATATCCAATTCTGAAATTCGAACTCTAAAGAACATGCTCAAAATTAGTTTACTAACGTCATGTTGGGAATCTAGAATTTGGATATCAAATCCGGATTTAACTCGAATTCCATGTTTGAAAAATTTTAAAATTTTGGATTTAAATTTGAGGCAAATTCCACTAATTTGTTACAAAGCTCAATTTTAAATTCATATGTCTACCTTTGTTATTTAGAAGTCAAGTACTAAAATATTGATTTGAAATGCAAAAATTGAAATAAAATACCAGTTCCTAAAAAGTACCTAGGCGAAATAAAATAAGTTAATTGGATACTTGGTTAATCATTTTCAGCTATTCGGATTGTAGTTCAATAATATTATGACCCATCTTCTATCTTTATCTTGAATCCATTCCACACATTCTATAGAGTCACATGGGATTGATATAACTTGTGTGTGCCTTTCTTCCACGACCATATAAGGCCTTTAAAAACATGTTCTCTTCAATTTATTCTTATTGGGATTAGTTCAGGTCAGATCAGATTCGAACAAGTCAAGTGAGATTGGAAATAGTTCTAAGTATAACTACATTTAGGAAAGGTCAGACTATATCAGAACTTATTTCAATTAGATCAGAATTATCCAGATCAAGTGAAAAGAACAAGCCTTAAGTAATCCCAACATTCGAAACTCGTAGGGTAGCTTACGGTATGAGACCTCACAAAAACCTTTACCCCGTTCTTCTCATGCCCTCTGGAAACACATACACAACTCATAACTTCGTCATCTACACTTCCATCCCCGTACATCGTTCCAACATCTTGTCACAGCTGTTTTAACTGAACCATCAACTCCATGTCTCGTAGAATTTTAATGATGTTCTGACTCCGTAACGCACTCCTTATCTCTACATAATATAGTTAATTTTACCCTCATCATCGTATTCTAGATTCTTAAAAAAGTACGGAGTAATTGTTTCTCAATTTATAAGCCTACCAATACATGATCACAAAAATTATCTACCAATCCAATATATGTGAGGCTCTGTTATTAGGTACACGAAATTCAAATTGTTGAATTGGAATTGGAGAGAATAATTCAATTTTGCTCTTTGGTAGCAGAGAAATAAGTGGATTTGAAATTGGTAGTGCCAAAAAATGAATTGGAATTGGAGGTGCATGGCGGGGTGGCATAGCAGAATCGCGCATGTCAATGCACCGCATTGTTCCAATCAACCTGACCTTTTAAGTTTGATCGGGTCATCCGAAGTGTTGCCTTCTAGATTTGCTCTCGTAATGACCATGTAGAAATATGACCGATCATCGGTAATGAGGAGCAGCTTGGAGCACGGGTCCTGAAATTGAGCCGGCAGAAACAATTTTGTAAGGATATATAGCCTCTAAAAGTAGAGAACCAGATCTTTGTTGCATGACAAACAAGCTTGAGATTACCTTTACTGAGTTTATTTTCGGTGAGAGTGTTGACGATTGGAGCAAGGACGAGGAAGTTCTTATTTTCTCTTTTTGGGTCATTATTTGTTGCTCTATCGCATTCCATGCTCTCAATCTCTAGAAACAACACAGGAGGGAGGGAGGGAGAGAGAGAGAGAGAGAGAGAGAGAGAGAGAGAGAGAGAGGGAGGGAGGGAGAGATAATGGATTTTTTTTGAAGAGAAAGAGAGATATAATAGGCAGTGGCTGTTAAGCATGCTCGTGCCGAGATTAGTTCGTGATGTTATACTGTCGGACAGTCGACCGCTGTGAATAGAGGTCAGTGATGTGCTTAGTCAGAAAAAGAAGTGCTAGGTTTTTGAGAACCTTAGCTACAATACCATGATACAATTTGATAAAAATTGATTCTATTAAATAATGATAAATTCGAGGAACAAAATTAAAAGGAAGTAATGTAATAAGAAAAAGTAATAAATCATAATATTATATTTCATGATATATCTATTATTCTTGATAGGTTGACAGATCCCTGTCATCCCAGCTGCTTCTTCTTCCTCTTCTTCATTGTTCTTTTACTTTCCCATCTCCACATGATGAGATCTTTGTTGTAGGGGTGTGCATTATTCGGTCCGAACCCGGACCGACCCGAAACCCAGCCAAAACCGAACCGAACCGGTCCTTATTCGGTCCGGTCTTTGGTCCTCACATTTTCCTTATTCGGGTTCCGGTCCGGTCTGGTCCGGTCCACCGGGTTTCGGTCCGGACCGGTGGACCGGTTACATTTTATTTTTTTTAAATATTTGTTTTTTATATAGTTTTCTACTTTTCTAATATAGTTTTAAAGTTTTTTTCTTATACTTAAAATTAATTTAACTTTATTACTAAAAGTTTTTAAAATATTTTGATTTTATTATTTAATATAATTTTTTTAATATATTCCAATTCAAAATAAGATATTAATTCTAATGATATTTAAATATTTTTAACATGAAAGTATGAAAAAGTAAACATTATCTTTACATAAGCGATATAATGCATTTCAAATTAATGTATCAATACTATAACTTAACTTTGTACTTTATCAGTAATAAAACTCCAATCAACAAAAAAATATTGTAAACAATCTTATGAACAAAAACAGTAAAAAAAAAATGTATCCGCCTATCAAAAAACCAAAAACACAAAAAAGTAAAAACACAGTAAGAAGAAGAATATTCTATATGTAAAATAAAAATTACAAACAAATTTTATGTAATATGGATGAAGGATATATATTTTATTTAAAGTTTAAAAAAAATAAAAACATCAATGTTTGAAAATGTTTAGTGTGTGTTACACATGAAAAATTAATTGTAGTAATATTTTTTTACAATTGAAAACTTTAAATTAAATAAATAAAACCAAATTTAAAACAAAATAAAAAAATTACATTTATTCGATCCGGTCCCGGTCCGGTCCGGGTTTTAGTGGTCCGGTCCCAGGCCGGTCCTTACCTTAAGCGGTCCGGTCCTCGGTCCACAAAGTTCCTCTTATTTGGTCCCGGTCCGATCTCGGTCCGGTCCGGTCTAGTCCGAGTTTGATCCGATGAACACCCCTACTTTGTTGGCTAGTGAAGGCTAAGTGAGGTGGTCGTCCCATCTCCACATGAGATCTTCGTTGGCTAGTGAAGGCTAAGTGAGGTGGTCGTCACATTGATGGGCGGCCATACCCAATAAACATATGGTACCCAATATCAACAGATGATACTCGCTTATTTCGAGCACCTCCAGCGTTTCAAATGAAAAATTTATGGTTCCTGCCAGTGGCGGACCTAGGGGGGGTCCGGCGGTGTCAACCGACACCGCTGAATTTTTTAAAAAACAGTATTAGGTACTGACAATAATTTTTTATATAATTAATAATAATACTTTCTATTCCATAATTATGTTATTTTGAATTATTTGAATATTTGAAAAATATTTATTACTCCATAATTTTTTGTCACTTTTTATTGTGTTTAAAAAATTAGTTATCTACCGGTGCAATGTGTATTAACTTCAATATTTTCTATTGTTATCATTTTTTATCATTTTTATAATTAATAATAATGTCATTTAATTATTTTATTTTAATTATTTTAATATTAAAGATAAAATTTACTCCCTCCGTCCTAAAATTAATTTCTCATTTGACTTTTCACGGTCTCCAATGCAACACTTTGACCATCAATATCTCAATTTTTATATAAACATATTTTATAAATATTACATATTTCAAAACTATATTCTTAAATAAATCTATTGCTAATAAATTTATATGAAAATTCAATTTATTTTTTTCTTAATTTACGGTCAAAGTTTAAAAAGTTTGACTGCAAAAGTCAAATTGGGAAATTAATTTTAGGACGGAGGGAGTATATACTTTTTGTTATTTCTTATTATGTTTCTAAAGAAAATTTAGAGACGTTACTCTCTAACTCTTTATCATGCCTATATATTCCGCCTGAGAAGTTCTCGATCTTTTACTCTTGACACCGCTCATTGGGTAGTCTAGGTCCGCCACTGGTTCCTACTCACCATAACCCACCCCCGCACCCCCACCCTAGACCCCTCCAAATATGTGGCTATTATGCATTCTATAATAGCCCCACATTTGGATTGGGTAAAAGGAAGGGGTCTAGGGTGGGGGTGCGAAGGTGGGACTGGAGCGGGGTGAGATGGGGGGTTTAGGTGTGGGTTAGGGGGTAGGAATTGAAACATCAATTTTAGGAACGAAGCACTGGAAGTGCTCGAAATAGGCGAGTCTCATCCGTTGAATACTAGTGTCAACGGAACAACGGTTACTAGTGTCAACGGAACCTTACAGATTCTACATTCAAATTTTGTTTTTCCGTAACTTTTTTTTTCCATTTGCAACTGACCAAAAAAATATTCTTTTTTAGTCAATTGTACGCCAATGAAAAAGGAAAACAAAACATGGAAAACTAAAAACATAGCTGTGTTCATAGAAGAAGATAAACAGAAAAAGAGTACACAATTTTTAATTTATTACAGTGACATATTATTTGACATAAAATTATATATTAGTACGTGCTCAAAAAGAACTACTAAAGTTTTGGCATTTTAGTAGGTATTAAATATATCAACTTTGGACATAGTTATCAATAGGTTCACTAATAATTTTAACTATTAATTAATGGACATGTGTTTTCTTAAAAAGAGATAAGTAAAAATTTTGATATATTATAAGCCAAAACTGGTAGAATGGTGAATGATAAGTTGACTTTCAAAATTAACCTGTTAAATAAAAGACTATGTGGTGCATCTACATGCATATTTTATTAAACCATTCTTGTAGTACGTTTACGCAATACTTAGAAGAAATATTTGCACTAAATAGCACTAACACTTAAGTCATTTCCCTAAATAGCACTTAAATTGTTTTATTCCCTAAATAACACTTAATAATGTCAATAATCTCTAGTGATGACGAATATTTACTTGAATAATGACTAATGCATAATGACTAAAATTGCTACATTGGGAAGAAAAACACATGTGGTGCTATTTAGAGAAAGTCATTATGTTTTAGTGCTATTTAAGTAAATTCCTCATACTTAAAATTCGTCTACTTTTACATGTTTAATTGATCATTAATCTTCAATTAAGTAGAAGAATTTTAAACAAGACGTGTGTAACTCCCATGTTAATGGTAAGATATTAACTTGTCACTAATACATTTATGATTCAAATGAAAGAAATCACTCTACATAGCACTCTAAGTCACTCAATATTATGCATATAACATTCATTAATCTTTTATACGAATTTAGCTAGTTATAGTGTCAATATCTTCCAAGCATACCCTCTGTCTTTTATTATATTCTACTATTTTTAATTACTTTTAATTATTTGATTAAACTTAGGTTATTCACATAGCCACTCCTCCCCATACGTGCGGCTCCTCCTCATTCGTGCGTCTCATACGTGTGAGAATATCATCCTACTCCGTTTATCTTAGCTCCGCAAGATCTTCTTCCTACGAAGTTTACCAATGAATAATGGTTAAACAAGCTCGTACGTATTAAATTAAGTTCCATATGTAACACCCATGTTTGGCCAGTGTGTTTTGGTGTAATAGACTATTCATGAAATCAGTCATACACTTTTGGGCAGTGTGGAATTCATACATGAAAATAGGCATACACATTTTTGGCAGTGTTGAATTCATACATGAAAACGGTGTGGAATTGATACATAAAAGGAGATATACATTTTTTGTGAGTGTGAAATTCATACATGAAAATAGTTATACACTTTTTGACAATGTAGAATTTATACATGAAAAACTACCACATGAATGATAAATCAATGGGCATTACACTCCAACATGAGATTAAGGAACACAATAATGCACTTAGGCCCTGCTCCGTTCAACTTATTTTTTCTTTTATTTTCTTATTCTTATTAAAATCAGATCAGATCAGATCAGATCAGACTAGATCAGATCAGATCGAATCAGATCAGATTGGAACAAATCAGATCAGATCAGATCTAATCAGATCAGATCAGATCAGACTAGATCTAATCCGATCAGATCAGATCCAATCAGACCAGACCAGACCAGATCAGATCAGATCCCATAAAGAATTATTATAATTATAATAATAATAATAATAATTATTATTATTATTATTGTTGTTGTTGTTGTTGTTATTGTTCTTATTATTATTATTATTATTATTATTATTATTATTATTATTATTATTATTATTATTATTATTATTATTATTATTATTATTATTATTCTTCTTCTTCTTCTTCTTCTTCTTCTTCTTCTTCTTCTTCTTCTTCTTCTTAAAAATGAAAAAGAATAAACTTTAGAAACAAGTTAAATAGAAAACTGAGAAATTAATCCTTAATTATTAGACGTCGAAAAAATTATTTTTAAAATACATTGACAATGTCAATCTAATTCTACTTTTAAAATATATTTTTATTGTTACCTATAATTTGAGTTTCTAAAGTTTGATCTTCTATAAGGTTGAGATATTTTAATAAAAATACTATCTCTTCTCTATATTGATTTTATATAAATTAAATATTTATTCTAATGTATGTTTGAACTAATTATTAAAATATTAAATCAATATTCTTATTTCACAAACAATAATTATAAAATAAAAAATATTATTACATTAAAATATGAATGATTATTCTAATATATAAATTAACTAATTTTATTTTATTAAAAATAATTATAAAATAAAAAATATTGATTATATTATACTCCCTCCGTCCCAGAGTATTTGTCCACTTTCATTTTTACACACCATCCAATGCACTTCTTTAATTCATTTTAACTTGTAATTTGTATATTAAAAAATTATAGAAATTATATATTAATAATCTATATGTTAAGACAAATCAAACAAGATCACACATGACTATATTTAGGCTTACACATTGAGAGAATTTGATGAGTCAAAGTGCTTAAATGAACAGTTCCAAAAGTCAAAAGTGGACAAAAACTAGGGGACGGAGGGAGTAATATGAATTATCATTACAATTTTCAAATGTTATTATAAACTCAAATCAAATCATATCATAATTAATCAGATCAGATCCAATCAGATGAGATCAGATCAGATCAGATCCAATCAAATGAGATTAGATTAGATCAGATCCAATCAAATCAGACCAGACCAGATCAGATCCAATCAGATTAGATCAGATCAGATCCAATCAGATCAGATCAGATCAGAACTACAAAAAATCAGATCAGATCAGAAAAAATAAGTTGAACGGAACAGAGCCTTACACATTGCCGTAAGATATAACAACATATATCCATTCTATATTGCCACATTAAATACCCACGTATAAAAAATTACACTGCCCACTACATAGTTACAATCCCCTTTAACTTTTCTGGTCGGAGACAATCCGATGAGATTTTCGTTTGTAAGTGCATGTGAGGTAGGCCTGTACAACCACCGCACATGATAGCGGTTTATCCTTGGTGGAAGCTGCCCATGTTTTCTAGTACGGTTGACGAACCCTATCACCTTAAGGACAACTTCGATGACTTTGCTACTCTTTCAGTTAAGTTTTGTTTCAGGTACTGTCTGTATAGGGCCGGTCTTGAGAATACATATGCCTGGGGCGAAACAGAAAAAAAGACCCTAAAAATCTTATCCCTTATGATCTAACAAAGGCCCTAAAAAAGGCCCTAAAAATCTTATCCCTAATGATCGTTTACTCTTTTTTTTACTACCGAATAATTATTTAGGAGCCATAGCTATTGAATTATTGTTTAAAATAAAATCCAAATTCATAAATTCTACTACTTAGTTACCTTAGTAAAATCAAATATGAAAAACTGAAAAAGCAAGCAAATAAATAGATATATCATAAATTCATACCAATTTGTCAATTTTTCTTTTTTTAAAATAGTTTTTTATTTTTCAGTTATAATTTTTTTATAAATCATAAATTCATATCAATTCGTCAATTTATCAGTTTTTAATTTTTTTTCAGTTTTCAGTTTTTTTATATAAATATATCATAAATAACTAATTCAAATCAATTCATCCAAATCAAATAAATAACATATAGAACCATTAATTCGTTCTATTTCAAAGAATGAAATTAGAAAAGATTTCAAATTAAAAACTAATAATTAGCCATAGATTTTAAATCTAAAAAACGAAACAATGAAAGAAAATTAAGAAATAAAAATTATAAAATTGGAAAGCTATGAATAATTGAATATGGAATACCTGGAGGGTGGAGGTCGGCGTCCGGCGGAGTCGTCTGTTGGAGGCGGCGTATTTCTTCGGCTTTTCTGCTTCTTCGGCACTCGACAGTTCGGCTATAGGCTCCGCGTCTCTAACGATTTTTTTTGTCTACCCGTTAGAGTAAGTAAGCCTAGTGGATTGGGCCGGTCTTAAATGGGGTGGATTGGGCCAGTAGGTATATATATAATACTTTAAAACTAATAATTTTGTGCCCCTTAGAATCTTGGGCCTGGTTCGGGCGGACACTTTGTCCCTCCATTGGGTCGGCCCTGGATTCCATAATGTTCTAGTGTCCTCCCCGGAGCCACTGGGTTCACTTTCATTAGACAGTGCTTATTATTTTTTTGGTTAGAGTACACCGTCCTCAGGATTTAAGGCATACTATACTCAAAAGTTGATTTGTTTTATTTATTATAATTAATCTGAATAAATTACGAATTCAATTTTATTTCATTTTTAGTTTCTTCGGGAACAATTCATCTTTTTGGTCCATTGTAATTTGTACAATCATGTTTATAATAATATCCTTGTGATCTTTACAAAAACCTTGAGGACTGATAATATTTTTGAAAACATTACCACTTTTGAAAATGGGAAAAAGGCGTAAATGTAGAATTAACGGTCTGGTCAAAGATAACCAGGACCATACAATGGGGGCCCAGAGAGCTGCAGTGGGACCCCTAGGCGGTTAGAATTCATCGAAGCCACATCACCTAGTCAACGAATCAAAAATCAAAATTACTTCGGAAATTAATAAGCGTCACCATTCTTATTTGGGCAATGATATGGTAGGTACCTCATGAATCACCTCAATTTTGTTTTATCTTTTTGTAAAGAGTATTTTTTTAAGAATAAATTTTATAAATGATTTCCTTATTTTTTAAAAAATTATTGCATAATCGGTTACATTTAAAAAAACATTATCATATTTAGCCTTAAAAACTATTTTAAACTTTATGACCATTTATGTGATATCTTTTTTTTTTGAAACAATTTATGTGATATCTTAAAATTGGAGAGTAAATATAAAAAGTCACATATTATTATGAATTATTTATAAAATTTACTTTTTTTTAAATATATGGACCTGTCATAATATTTAATCCAGCAATATTAATGGTATCTTCTTAATTTGTGTGCCTATATGAGAAAATATAGTAAGATTTGGATCATTATATTCTTGATATGTTTCAAATCCTTCTTAGTTTACAAGAACCAACCTTTGGTGTTACATTTATTGTATCATTACATTTTATCCTTTCATCATAATGGATGTTAAGAAATTTGACCACCACTAATAAAGAAATTAACATAGTTAACAATGGCCGGTGGGCGTCATGCAACGGCAAGGCAATGGATACGTGCCAAAGGGGTAAGACCCGAGTTCGGTTCCTGACAACTGCGCTGGGAGCTAATTATGCTAAAAATAAGATCTTTGCAAGTACCAGATGTAGACTCTACTTTTTACCACCAATCTGCAATTAGAGTCCAATTTACATTTTCTCAGTGACCGTTCAACCGAGTCGGAAGGGGCCCTCGGGGATGGGGCTCGTCCTGCATGTGAGGAAAATTTCTTTAAAATTGGAAAATGAGAACAAGAATCACTTCCCTGGCCTCAAAAGGAAAACTAAAAGTGATCTTTGGACTAATGAAAAAAAAGATGTGTTTGTTTTTATAATGCGTGGCCGCGTGGGTAGTTTTTTTATGATTCACAATGTTTATTGTTTATGTCCATACTCCCATTTGCATCTGCATATTTGTAAAATTTCATTAGCATGAACAAAGAAATAGGAGGAGTTAAATCAATTCCATAGAATTTCAATTTTTAATTTAATTCCAATTCCCTCTATTATGTATACCAAACAGACCCTAAGTGCTTGGTTGATTTCATTCAATATTTGATTGACCTAGAAATCACGAATTTTAACTTCATCACAGTCCAAAATTTCAAAATTTATAATTAAAACATAAATTTTAAGTTGTTTATTTACTATTCACAAGGTTTAATTATAATCACTTTCTTTACTTATCTTTATTATTTATTTGATAAAATAATATATAGTCATATTATATCTTGTTTTATAAAATTTTTTATGTAAATTTTAATTATATAAAATTTATTTTTTAATCCTATCCCAATTTTTATTTAGATTTAATTAAAAATAAATTTAGTCAAATATCTGAATTAAAAGGGCAAAATGTTAGTGATGGGTACAACAAGAGGCATAAGTGATGACATGAGCATCAAGATTACTTTGTGGGCTGGGTGGTCCAGCTTGTACGTCACCATCTCTTGACCCGCTTCCTCCATTCATTCTTTTGGGCTCACAAAATACCAAAAATTATTTTCTCCCATACTTCATTACTCTTCCCATCCTAAAAGTAATACTCCCTTTGTTCCTTTAAATCCTTCCCATTTTGACTTTGGGCAAAAATAAAAAAAATGTAATTTTGATTAATTTTTCAATTTTCTCCTGATATGATGGATAAAAAGTAAGATGTGATAGTTTGGTTATTAGTGAAAAAGTATGATGTGATAAGTAGGGTATGAAAAAGTAAGGGTAAAAGTGGTTTTTTAATAGACTAGTAGAAGTATTTTAGGGAATTAGAAAAAAACGAAAGAGGAAGGGTTTTATGGAATGGAGGGAGTAATATATTATGCAAAATAAAATGAAATTTCAAGGTTTTTTCAATTGATTTTATTTAAAGATCAGTATATAATAAAAATTAAAACGTACATATTTAAAAATTAGGTCAAAAATTTTACAAAATAAGAAATGAGAAGAATATTTCATTTCATCAAATAATTAATGAAAACACACAAACAAACCAAAATGCTCGTGATTTTTAAATACTGAAGTTGGGCATTCTTTTTGGGACGAAAGAAGTAGTTTATATATGACTATACAACTTTTAATAATTATATTCTCCTTTTTGTGTAAAATATGGATTTTCTCACATTTTTATGGGCTTTCATGTGAATATTTTATACTTTACATTTTGCAAAAGACCCACTTTTTATGCTATAAATGCTATAAGATAGAATATAAACCTTAGATCCACAGAAAAATTGCCAGTAATGAAATGCATAAGTACCGCCCCCTTATTCCACGGGGTGATGGCACGGAGTAAATCACAATTCTATAAAAAAAGTTAAGATATTACTCTCTCCGTCCCAATATATTTGTCCACTTTCATTTTTGCACACCATCCAATACACTTCTTTAATCCACTTTATCTTGTAATTTGTATATTAAAAAATTATAGAAATTATATATTAATAATCTATATGTTAAGACAAATCAAACAAGATCACGCATGACTATATTTAGGCTTATACATTGAGAGAATTTGATGAGTCAAAGTGTTTAGATGAACAGTTCCAAACGTCAAAAGTGGACGAATATAGCGGGACGGAGGGAGTAAATAAATTTAATTGGGTACTAAAAAATATTAATTTGTGAATTAAACACACGGAGTAGTAAATAGTGAGATGTGAGCAATGACAATATTTTTGGTAGTCTCAATTTTTAGTAAGAATATTTTGTGTTATTTACTTCCAAACTCTACAAGAATTGCAACGATTTTCTATTAACTTCAAAAATTGTAATAATAGTCCTTGAAGTGCTAAAAACGTTGCAGCAATGGTTTATTTGTACCAAATTTAGAAGTGCATTAATCACATACTCATTCAATGCAAGTATGGATTAATCTAAACTCATATATCACATGTGAATTCTGCAATATATTTTTCTAAATATTATTATCTATACTTTTAACATCTTGAAGGACTAGATAATTATTCTCCTTAGCTTTTAGGTGTCAAGAATTGAACTTGAAGTCCTGACATAAGTCATCAAACTTTCCATC
Source organism: Cuscuta campestris (assembly GCA_900332095.2). Taxonomy (NCBI): domain Eukaryota; kingdom Viridiplantae; phylum Streptophyta; class Magnoliopsida; order Solanales; family Convolvulaceae; genus Cuscuta; species Cuscuta campestris. Next base: position 113,351 of record OOIL02000115.1, read on the forward strand.
AATTGATCAACCTCTTCATCAATCAATATCATCTTCATCAAGTTCCAACATGTATATTGATAAGAGTGTGGTTAACGAACTGCTAAATCTATTATAGATAAATCATTGATACAGTGTTTTAAAAAGTTCATGAATCATTGGTGTAATTCTTAAAATTCAGGAGGAATCTACCCGTACAATTCTTGAAAATTAAAGTTCGAGAATAAATGATGTAAAAAACTCTTTTTAGAAACTATAATACTTTAAAATTTCTTTTGAACACCAAATTTATTCACAACCAATCTCCCATTATTTAATTTGACTTACAAGTAGGTATTCTCCTTTTGTGTTTAGTAATTGAGAGTAAGTTCATCCAATACAGGCCAGGATTAGTTTCAACAAATTCAAACAACTTCCATTTCAATCAAACTCACTCTTTACTTACCCAAAAGGACTCCTAATTTACATTATATTACGTACGCCCACACAGTCTTTTTTACATGATTTTCGTTTTAAAAAAAAAGTCCTCCGTATCATTTTCCATGCACAAAGTACACCAACTTTCACCATAAATCCCCCCCAAAAAACACACAAAGTTATCTTCCCCACATACGGAGTAATTTTTACTTGTTTTTTTGCAATTTACAATGTTTTATAGATTTTTCTTCCAAATTGTTGAATATCCATCGGTATTAAGAGCTTGTTCTCTTCAATTTTTTAGCGAGTATTACGTATTCTTAATAGAATAACACCAGACCAGATTGGATTAGAAACAACTTTAATACTTCCTTCATCTAAAAAAAGTTCTCGCTATGATTTGGCACAAAGTTTAAGAAAGTGAAAGAGTGTGATTGAAAATGATGCAGAGGTGACGTGACTATGTTATTTTTAAATCATTTTATATGAAAAATGGTGTAAAATTTGAAAATAAAAATTACATATTAAAAAACTATATCAAAATATCTAAAAAAATAGAGGTGACATGATTATATTATTCTATCAAATGGGTGACAAAATAGGCCAACAAAGTGAATAAAATTTGACCCTGTGAATAGTGAACGTGAAATTTATTTGTGGACGGAGGGAGTATTGTTTTTCTCCTTCAAGCAAGTCAAATTATTTTTTTCTTTATATATTCTCATTATTCATTTAATAAAAAAATAATATCAAATTTTATTTTGTTGATCTTTTCATATAATTTTCAAATATATATATATAGACCTAATTTTTACCAAATATAATACGGAGTATATATTGAATTAGAAATTATATTTTCTCCGCCCCGACCCAAAATTAAAGTCACACATTTTAAATCGGGTGTCCCAAAATTGATCTCACATATCCTTTTTACACAACATATTATACTTTTTCAATTACTTTTGTATAGTCTCTTCTATTCAAACTTACTCATTTCTGTCTTTTTCTATCACATTTACATTTTCCTCCTTCAATCACATCAAATTAATATTTGCCTTATTCATCTTATCCATTTGTATGATGACCTCTCTTTCTGCAAGAGTATTATCGTAGAGTATAAAGTTTTAAATGGGAAGAAAGCAAGTCAAAGTCAACGCCATAAGAAATGAAAAACAAGATCGAAAAAGTGAAAACAAAAGCGAATTTTCATTCACAAATGCGAGTGAATTACATCAATATAACACTAATTTTTTATAGTATTATAATAATTATAAAACTGGAGTAAATAATAATAATAATAACAATAATAATAGTAATAATCTCATCAGAAATTCGATTAATTTAACGTAGTAGACATTTTCTGAGATCCTGAACCTAAAAAAATGTCTGGAGTGTTTGTCTTGTCCCCTTGAAACAGAAGCATGCATTTCAATGCATGCAAATATATTATATTCCTTAATTCTATGTTGTCTACAAAAGCTGATCAGAGCAACGAAATGTCCGGCGGAAATTCAAGAATGCGATGACCGGCCGGCGGCGGCGGGGATGATCTATCAGAGCCAGAGAGCTCCGGCGTCTTTAAGGAGGGGGACGAGGGAGCCGTTGATGTGGCAGGCCATGACCGTCTCGATCCCGCCCAGGAACTTCCCGCCGACGAACACCGCCGGGACGGGCTGCTGCTGGCCGGAGTCGGCGAGGCGGAGGAGGAGGGAGTAGATTTCCCGGCCGTCGGCGTCCCGGTCGAGCTCCACGATCGTGGGACCCACCCCGAGGCCGAAGAGGAGCTGCTTCACCACGTGGCACATGCAGCAGCCGCTCAGCGTGAAGATCACCACGGCGTTCCCGGCCGCCAGCTGCCGGACCCGCTCGTACGTCGCCTCCATTCTCATCCCCTGCCGCGCCGCGCCTTTCCGGCCGCCCCCGATGCTCGACGCCGATTCGTTAACAACCTGCATTATATTTTTTTCTTGCAAGCTTATAATAATAATTCTGTAGCCTAGAAAAAGCACTACTGCAAGTAAAACCCAAACTTTAATATTTTCCTTTCTTTGTTTTGCAAAGGTGGAATGGAAGAAAGAGGGAGAGGAGAGGGGGGATTTAAAGGGGGAGATGGNCCTCCATTGATCTCATCCCCTGCCGCGCCGCCCCTTTCCGGCCGCCCCCGATGCTCGTCGCCGATTCGTTAACAACCTGCATTATTATATTATTTTTTTTTTTGCAAGCTTATAATAATAATAATTCAGTAGCCTAGAAAAACCCCAAACTTTAATATTTTCCTTTCTTTGTTTTGCAAAGGTGGAATGGAAGAAAGAAGGAGAGGAGAGGGGGGATTTAAAGGGGGAGATGGAAAGGGGGGTGGGGTACCAACTAGGTGAAGAGTAGATAATAATGTACCTGCTGGGAGTTCTGACTGGTAGGATCTCCCCCTCTTTTACCCACAGGAAGCAGGTGTAGTAAGCAAACTTTATTTCTTTTATTTTTTACATGATTTTTTTGTGCTTTTTTTTTTTAGGGGAGGGGAGGGATTGGGGGAGAGTAATGGCTTTTCATTGTTTTCAACGTGCAATATACAAGAAATTCAATAATTAGTCTAGGAGGGGTTTTTCATATCAAAATTTCTATTACTCGTATCAAATAGTCCCCGTTACACAAAATCTTTCTCCTTTCATTTTTTTAAATTCTCTAAAACATTTCCATTTTCTATTAAAAAATTACTTTTACCCTCACTTTTTCATACCCTACCTATCACATCATACTTTTTCTCTAATAATAAATCCAGCACATCTTACTTTTATCCATCACATCAGGGGCAAAATTGGAAAATCAACTAAAATTACACTTTCCTTATTTTTGCCCAAAGTCAAAAGTGGAAGGGTTTAATTTAAAGTAACGGAGGGAGTATTATACATATGGTTTTTTTATGTGCTTCTTTTTAAGGGTGATTTTTTTTATCTTCTGTCATATTTATGTTAATTGAAGCTTAAAAATGTCATTTCATAATGATTATATATATTTTTTATCATACTCAACACCTGATGTCACTTCTAATGTGTCGTTTGTCACTACTACAAAAAGAGCCAAATTGAAAACTGGTAGCAATTAAATCGATTATTAGTAATAACCGATTCAATAGGAGATCCGACCGTTGGATTTTGCTGAAATTTTTAGAGAGCATTCCCAATACATAGGGCTTCAATGTGTCTAATTTTCACGTCAATCATAGTTACGGATCTTCTGTTATTGAAGTTACAATCTACATATTGTCGCTGGTTTTTTCAGAAAATGCAGCTCTGATTTTGTCAATGAATGGAGTACTAAATCTTGTCCGATTGTGCTTAAATTTTAGGAGGAGTCTAAGGACTTGTAGAGCTTCAATCTGAACGGTGGAGATTGAATTCCAACGGTTCAATCTTGATTTATGAGATTCGGATCAACCTGCATATTTTTGTGGATCAAGACAAAATCTTTGTTTGAAGGTGTACTGGAATCTACGCCCTTGAAGAAGATCTTTGAGAAGGTGTAACAAGCCGTGGAGATAGACGCAAACAGAATTTGTCGTCAAGTCATTCGCCCTCCTTGCATCGGTCAGTGGCAAAGACTTCGTTCCGTAGGCCACACTCTTCCACCTCCTGATTTCGATGACAATGATGAAGATGAAATATTCTTTGTGCATGAGTTAGAGAAGCTGGATGGCTAATAAGTGTGCCCTCAAGTGTTTTTGCCCTAGTGCTTGCAAGGGAAGTACTAGTCCCACCTTTTCTAATTTATGCAATCTTTTTGTTAGTGGTGTGCTTTTGGTGACTACCCACTTTGGAAAAATTTCATGTTCTATCAAGTTGATGTTCCTGGAAGTTCTTCCATAAATGAGTCTATTTCGTTTGAATGTGATTGAAATTATGATGTCCTTAGAATTTCGTTTTAGATACTGCAATTGGTTTCTCCCAAAAAAAATCCTAAGTGGTTACTGCACTTGGTTTTTCACTTCAAATGGTGTTTCTAAAAAGAACTTAGATACTGCACTTGATTCTTCTTCTGTCCCTTTGAGATTTTTATGAATGTACTAAAGTGTACAATGCATAGAAATTGCATTATTGTTAGTCCATTCACCTTATTTGAGAATATTGAAGAGACTTTTCTAACTAGGATGTTGGTGTTTAGCAAATGCTTTTCTAGATTGACCATGTCCCCAAAACAATCATGGAGTACTATCATTGTCTCACTCTCTTATGCCTCACTCTCTTTGTCCACTTTGTTTTTGGTACAAAAAGCCTCCAGAGACAACTTTTGTTTTTACAAAATGACTGAGATACTACACCTACTTTTAAAGAAAACAAACCTTGCAAGTACTACACTTGCTTTTAAACAAAACAAAGGCTTCATTTACTACCCTTGGTTTAACAATAAAACGCCCTCTGTAGATAATACACATACTTTTACAAGAGTAAGGCCTAATATACTACACTTACTTTTAACCAAAAAAAAAAAGCCATTCCCGTACTACAATTGTTTTTTGTTTTTATAAAAATAAGGCCTAATTTAAAACATTTGGTTTTTATCAAAAAAAAAAGACTTTCCAGACTCTACACTTTCTGATTGTAATGAAAGTTAGGCCTTACTTTTACCCAAAAAAATTGCACACTTCATCCCTTTGAAGCAGTTCATGTATGAAGATCATTATCATCTTCATTCATGAACTATCCCGTGCACTGTATTACTATTGATGTACAATCTCCAATCCATTTCTAGCAATGACAAATGTTCTTGAGCTTTGGCAACTGCTGCTGTGTCATAACATACAAACTGAGGTGGTTCTCCTTGCGTGAGCAGTGTATTCTTCCCAAGATGTGAGATCTTGTATGCATTACCACCAAAGCACCAAGTACTTTTATGACCTCCCCTATGCACTATTGGAGATTCAACCATACAAAATTTGATAGCTTTGTGTCAAACTCATTGTATGACTGAACTTAAACCTCAACAAACTTATCATTTTTTTTGCATTTCTTCCCTTTTTTGCAGTGCTTCAATAGCCCTAAAGTAACCCAAATCAAGAACTTTTAGGTCACGACTATTTGGTGGTTGATTAGTTAATTCAATGTCAAACCCATTAGTTTTTGCTACTTCTAGAAAATCTAGATTAGTTCCAGGAATATGAGGCCTTGCATTGTCTTGCTGAATGAATATTCACTTACAACCATCTCTAGGCCACTTTGCCTTAATTGCAAGGATCACTTTGGTAATTAAAAATTCCTTATACCCTTTGGTAATTATACACGAAATAATTTTTATAGTTTATGGCACATTTTATGATCACGAATTAAATATAGTTTAAAATAATTAAATAGTGTAAAAGTTTATATTTCAAAACTATATTTTAAAATAAATCTAATTTTACTAAATTTACATTATAAGTAAATATACTTTTTCCATAATTCACGGTTAAAGGGTGTCAAAGTTTGACAGAAAAAATTAAGCTGTGACAATCTTTTAGAGACGGATGGAGTATACTTTTTATGTAGCTTATAAAATTATACACGGGGTTATTTTTTAGGGGCCGGTTTCCATGAATTGGGAATCAATATCATGGGATGACCCGAGGGTGCTTCGGTTCTCCATTCGTACAATTAACAGTTCCTATCCCCCTAATTCCTCCGGTAAACCCCCCACCCCGCCCCAAACCGAACACACCTCCACACCCCATTCAACTGCATCCTCCAAGTTAATTTTGACTTTGGAGTCAAAATTAACTTCTGGGTGCAATTGAAGGGGGGTGTGTTCGGTTCGGGGTGAGGTGAGGAGGTTTACCGGGGGTTAGAGAAGTAAGAACTGTCAATTTTTCAAATATCGGAGCACTCTCAGATCATTCAATGACATTGATTCACAATATCATGAGAACCCATGGATATTTTTTATCTTCTAAATCTACACATATGATAATATAAATTACTGGGAAAAAAAGTTTCAATCGTAAATTGAAACGGGTCAAAAGATAGGAGGATGGAGGCAATGCTAGGATTTGTCCCATTTTGACATTTTGAATTCAAATCGGAAGTAATTACCAGTCGGTAATATGCAAGGGGTAAGTGAGATGGTGAAGTTAGTTGTGGGTTTGGGGGGGTGGTACGGTAAATGGCAGTAAAACTAGTACCCGGGAGTAATTAAAAACAACAGTAAGAAGAAGGGGGGGAGTAAGTATAACGTAACCAAAGACGGTACAAGTGGGTAACTTGCCGTTTTAACTTTTTTGGCGGGCCTGAAGATAAATGCTACAGTAGACAGTAACAGTACATCCCGCTAATTCTGACGGCTGAGATCTCCCCTCTTTTGCCCACACTACTTACTCTACGAATCATAGGTAAGTACCAATGTACCATGTCTTTTTCATGTCCTTTATGCTCACTTTATTAATTCCACCCCTTTCATGCATTTTCCTTCTCTACTCTTCTTTTGCATGTGATAATAATAATAATAATAATAATAATAATAATAATAATAATAATAATAATGAGAAGAACAATAACAATAAGAATAGCCTTTCTATCCTAAAAAAGCTTCCTGATTAGATTTGACACAAGATCAATCTAATATAGCTATTAGGGATGAGCAAGTACTAAATTTATCTTGAGTTTTCTCGAAAAACCGAGAATACCGAACTAAACTAAAAAGTATCGAGTTGAAAAAATACCATAAAAGAATTGGATTTAATAGAATTTAAGATGAGATATGAACAACTGGATTGAGTAATAAGAGATTTGGGTTGAACCACATTAAAAATTTGAATCCAATCGATTAGTTATTTTAATGCAAGAGCTTTTATATCGATTTTTTACTCTTGAACTTTCGATGTGGGATGCACTCTAACAAGATTTTACCCAACCCAACAATCGGTACCATATTTGGGACGACACGAGATAATGTCTCATACCAGAAATCTCAAACGAACATATATACTAATAATATATTTAAAAATAAGAATCCTTTTATATTTCTTCATTGAATAGTAAATTTATTTTAAAAGTTTGGCTCAAGCTTTATTGTACGTAAGTTATGCTTTTGTTCGAGTTTTAGTTTTTTTGTAAATGAATACAAAATTATTAATAAACATTCAAAATATACTATTTTGTTATCTTTCGTTTTTTACTTTGTAAAATATAAACCAAGTTTTAATAAGTATTTGTTGTATTTAATTATTCATTTTTAAATTTTTTATTTTCTTCCTTTAAATGTAATTTCGGTTTTTAAAAATAAAGGGGTTGTTTTACATTTTAAAGTGTAATTAGGTACATATGTATTCATTTCGATTTTTACTGCAACCTATACCAAACCATAATGAATAATGATCATGATCAGTACCACTTAAGATTATATACCGAACTGAAATATTTGGTACGATATCATACGAGCTAAATATTTTACCATGTTGTACCATTCTCACTGCTAATAGCTATTTTTATATCAATATCTAATATAAATTTTATTTAGTTAATAGTCAAAGTTTATAAATTTTAACTGTAAAAGAAAATTAAAACTGGACAAAAGCTATATGACAAAGGTAGCATTCAGATTTTATATTCCAAAATATTGCAAATCGGGTTTTAATATATCTTAAATTCGGGATATAATATTTTGGGGATTTAGTATTTCACTCAATCATCATTAGCCACACATTCTACAACAACCACTATCAGAACAAACCTCCGCCTTCATTGGTGGACGCTCCCACTGATCACTAATAAAATCACACTTTCAAGTTTTCTTAATAATTTAGTTCCAGATTTCAGAATTATGTCCCAAAATTTAAAACATATGCTCCCTTCGGCCCCATATATTATCTCAAAAGACCATGCTACATGTACCCCATATTTGTACCCCAATTTGTACCCCAAAGCTTTAACCTGACATTTAATGTAGGTGTAAAACTGGCATATTACCAGTTTTGTACCTACATTTAATGTCAGGGAAAAACATTGGGGTACAAAATGGGGTACATGTAGCATTATCCTATCTCAAAAACTCACCAAAAATACCTTTGACCCCCAACTCTATACATATATTTAGGCCTCTCACATGCAAATCTCACACAATTAAACACACATCTTAATTAGAACTGAATAAAGGTGGGAATTGGCCGGGGTAAAGCGGACATTTTCCTCGTCTGAATACATATCACGCCCGGCATATTTTACGCCGTTTGTTGCTGTTTCCGTCGTTACCCCTGACGGAAGTAAAGCAAATCGAGAAACAAACACAGTACAGTAAAAAAAGTCAGTAAAGAAGAAGGAAAAAAAAGACGCTAAAAATGACGGAAGCAAAAGCTGAGTCACTGACGGTCAACGACGGCTTCCCAGCCGCTGCCGTCTGTCGGCATGTCGGTCTTATTATTTTCTTTCTACTTTCTACCCCGCACCTCTCATCTCTTTCGACTTTCCACCCCGCAGTAAATATGGGATTTTATGCAAATCGCTTGATCTTGAGGGTGATGTCTGCAATTTTTCCGTACAGTCATGCTCACGCGATCGTTGCTCTCACGTACTTTGATGATATAAATAGGGAGTAGTGTTTTTATTATGAGTGATTAATTAATGAAACTAAAAACCAGAGAATAAAAATCAGTGAGACACTTTCGTAGACTGACAGAAAATGTCTTCTCAAGATAGAGGCATCATATATTTATTCCTAGACGCGACAAAACAAATCCGAACCCGATAATCCAAATCAAATAACCCAGAATCAACCCCGAAATAATCCGAGAATTGAAAAACTGAATTAAACTCAAATACCCAAAATGATTTGAAGCGAACCGCATTTATTCAGCTCCGATTTAGATTCAGATTCAATTGAACCCAAACCGATTAAACCCAGAATCGATTTAAACCCAAACGGATATAAAACTGAACCAAGATAAACTCGAACCGAAACCAAAACAAAGTTGGGAAAAATTAAACCGAATTAAACCCAGAATAGAATAGACCCGAACCAATTATAACATATATCCGAAAGAGACCCAAACTGGAACCGAACCAATTGAATCGCTAGGTCTATTATTCTATCCTTTTCAAAAAAACGTCACGGTTTGAATTTTTTTTATCAAATTGTATAATACTTTGTATTTGATAAGAAATTAAATATATACTTAAAATAATTAAATGCTAATATACGTTTGATATAAAAAAACTATATTTTAAAATTAATTAGACTAAATTTACATTAAAGTTAAATAGTGTATTCATAATTTATGGTCAAAGTCTAACATATTTTGACCAAAAAAATTAATCTGCGATGTTCTGGGTAAATTTCACCAATGGTACCTGAACTTAAGTTGGAATTTTGAAGTGGTACCTAAACTTCAAATCCTTTCAAAAAAATTCCTGAACTTACACAATCTTTTCACTAAAAGTCCATTTGCCCGTTTCTAAGTTAACTTCCGGTCATTTGGGTCAAATTAAAATTTTATAGATTTTAAAATTTTCAATTGGACCCCATTTCTTTTGTTTTTTTTCTTCCGCTCCCCGCCGCCGTCACACCACCTCAAACTCGTCGGAAAATCAACCTAGTCCGATTCCGGCGGGACCAACGTCATTCTCTTCGTCTTGAGACGAGGATCAAGAATATCCAAACCATTTTGTCCAATTTGGCATGTAACTCCTCGAATTTGAATTTTTCCACTCGAAAAAAACCCTAAAATCCGAAATTGGAGGTTTTTCCAAATCGCCATCAAATCTTGCAATTGAGGGGTCCATGGAGGTCGTCGTGATGCCACGAACACATCGGAAAACGCCCCGACCCTCCGGAAAACGCCGCCTCCTTGCGGCGGGTCGGGGTGTTTCCGGCCATTTCTGGCCAAATTGACGCCGCTCATTCCCTCCAATGTATTCTTGGCATCTCGGCGATCTCCAAGGATTCCTCAATTGCAAGATTTGATGAAGATTTGCAACTCCGATTACCGCTAGTGTCACCGAAAGTAGATGTCACTAAGGGGGGTGTATTCAATCAGGATTTTGATGGATATTTTGGATTCTGAAAATCTGTAGGTATTCAATTCAGATTTTAAAAAGTCATTTAAAATCTAGATGCAATCAATTCAGATTTAAAAAACTCCTTCTAAATATGATGGTATTCAAAAGTTGATAGATTTTTTAAGATTTTCAAGAAGTGTGAATTTTGATGGATTTGTAGGCTTTGAGTATAAATACAAATATTTTCCCAAATCTCACCCAAAAGCTAAAGATTTTGGAAAATCCTTCGCCTGCTCTTTTTGTCCATCGTTTCCTCTGGTATCTTCTTCATCTCTCATTCTTCCTCTCCTCTGGCAGTCTTCTTCATGTCTCCATCGTCTCCTGGCTTCATCGTAGACTATGCGTCCGATCGCTGGGAAGGGACAATTGAGGGAGGTGACTAGCCACCGGAGTGAAAGACGACGAAATCCAGATCTGAAAACCCTAACCCATGGCAAAAGTATATCCGCCGCTGCTTGCGCAAGAGGGAAGTAGGTTTGCCGCCGTCGCCGTGGTCGTTTGTCGATGCCGTCGTGGTTGTTCATCGCTGCAACCGTCCGGTTTAATTTACCAGTAGATCTGTTTCTTTTAAGTTTTATTTTCTTTCTTTTAGGGCCTAAGGAGATAACTTTTTCGTACAATTTTTTTCTTTTATTCTATTATTATTATTATTATTATTATTATTATTATTTATGCAACTAATTTTTATTTCTAGAATCTTTGTTATAAAAATGCTGGATGATGGTACAAACTACAAAGTACTCCGTATATTTTAAAGAATTTATTATTTAATATGATAACAATAATTTTTTTTAAAAAAAATAAATTATTTTTATTTTATTATATTATTTTTAATTTTTTAATCAATTTAAAAAAGTTTTTTAATACCTAATTACAATAGTTGATGTTACAAAAATGTATAAATTTATAAAATAATTCATATTTATATATAAATAATCTATAAATTATAAACAATCACACGTAATCCTATAAAATCTTGTTGATAAAATTCATTAAAATCTACCAAATTCTATAAAATAATCCATGAATTTTACATAATCCATAAACTTTATACAATCTATAAAAAATTTTCAGATTTATGATAGAATACACCCTCCTAAGTTGTTTCAAAATATGCTTATTTTAAATTGTTGTTAATTATATGCTAGTGTTTAGCTTTATAATAATAATAGTATTTATAATAATATTTAAAAATATTTTATTTTATTTTATTTTATTATTTTTAGAGTTTTTGAACAATTTCATAAGTAATAATTAATATAAGGACAATGTATAGATTTTTAAAATAATTCAAATGTATATATATAAATAATTCATTGATAATAAACAATCTATCACAATCTTATAAAATCCTGCTAACAAAATACATTGAAATCTATCTAACTCTGCATAGATTTTAAACAATCCATTGACTTTACAGAATCCATGGATTCAAAATAATCTTTCAGAATCTTTAAAAATCTAGATTGAATATACCCCCTAAAACTCCACCGATAATTAATACGGAGTATTTTAATGTCTTAAGTGAAAAGTCGTGGGCTCAATTTAACAGGCCTGTGAACCAAAGAAAAAAATAAAATGGCCTATTATAAACTCGTGCCCTCTTTGTTTGGGCTGTCCATCGACTCGATTCTATTTTTTCTTTTTGTTTTGTTGTTAAAAACTTGATTCTGCGTTACGGGGCACTCACATGGATAAATTTTTTGGGTTCCAAACCAGAAAGCAAATTCACTCCACATCTATGTGGGTAGAATGCCACAAGACAAATTTTTACCAGTGCAAATTTTGTATAAAAATTGTGTCAAGAGGAGTTACAATTGATTGTTTTATTTATTTTAAATTTAAAAAACAATAAAAAATTCTAAGATACTTGTGGGTAGGTGTTGCCAGTAATTTATAGTTTGTGTATACTTAAAGATAGAGATGACATAGCATTACAGAATTTTTGTTCTTTTTTGATTTTTTGGAGTTAGATATTATTATCATCTGACTTTTAATTAAAGAGTGATGTTTACATTGTCCCTAGTTCTACATTTAAAATTTAGACATTCTCACATTTTTAATGAGCTTGCAAGTGGATATTTTCTTTTTTGTAAAAGGCCCAATTTTTATACTATAAATATACTAAGGTTCATATAATGAGTATGAACCTTAGGTTCACCAAAGAAATTGCCTTATCTAAATACTCCCACCGTCCTAAATGTTGTTCTTACGTTTATGTTTACGAGATTTGACTGACTTTATTTTTACTTTGATTTATTTGATCTTAGTGTAAAATTAAAAAATAAAATTTATATATTTAAATACTATATCAAAAGTTTTATAAAACAAGAGGTGACAAGACTATATTATAAATAAGTAAATAAAGTGACTAAAATTTGACCGTGTAAATAGTAACATGGAAGAACGTGTTAGGACTAAGAGAGTAAAAATTGCATGACACATTAATTTGAATAAAATAATATTTTAGAAATATTGTACACAATCAATATATAGTACGGAGTCCTTCAAAGAAAATAAACTACGGAAATTTTTGTATCAATATCAAATATGAGTTTTATTTAAAAGTGGTTAAAGTTTGTCATATTTCCCTTCAAAAGGTAGCAGTAATTAGCCCACCTACGTGCGTGTAAACCGCTATATATCTCCAATATAACGGGATATGATTAAGCTATTTGTACAACAAAATTTGTATTTCATTTTGTATCCCAAAGACATGCACCGACATTTTATGCTAGTGTGATGAGTTACATTTGCAAAAAATGTCAGTGCAATTTTTTTTAATTGAAATAACAGTTTTTGTCCATTTGAACTGTTAAAATATCGATGCTGATGGGTGTATTCCACCCAAGACCGGTCAAAAGAAGAGACCAAATAGTTGACCGTCACATTGAACTTACTGGAAAGGGAGACTTTAATCGTTAGCAGATTGATATTTGATCGGTCCAAATATGACAAGTATACTTTGCGAAAAGGTATACCGATCAAACTACTTTATCACTCTGATCATTCCCTAATTTCGATGAACTCATCCTTCAGAAATTACCCGGTGTAATTTCTCGGGTTGAAGAATGTCGGCAAGAAAGGATCCAAGGTGGTTTGGACCGTAGCGACCAAGATCAAGTGAAAGATCGCTGGAGATACTTGGACAATCCATCTAAGGTACTACAGGACAAGAGGGCAACCTTCCTCTTGTATATATACATGTACTCTCTCCTCACAATTAATCAATGAAAATACTTCTTCTTCATTTAAAAAGATTAAAAATCACTTTTAATTGGTGATATGAAAAGTGTCTTCCAACGGAGGTGGTTGGCGTTGACATGATTCTGGTAGTCGGTGGAAGGTGTTGGGGAAATTCGTATATGACATGGATTTGTTTGAGAGTCGTGCTAACACTTTTAGATTAATTATTTGGATGTTTACTCCAAAATCAACCAGATAAAACTTAAACTTTGTTGAACAAGAACACATAAGTGTTATGATGAATTATTTTGAACTTTCTGTCTTTTTTCGACCAGACTTTACCGGATCCATATAGCCACGGGAAGGAAAAAAGATGCGGTCGCATCTCTGTCCTAAGATACGCGACTAGTCGCTCGAGATTTAGGGGATAAATGATTTACGGAAATTCTTATACACAAATTTTGAAAATTAAAAATTCAAGTTAAATTTTTAACACGGTACTTTATCCAAAGTAAAAAGTATCTCAACCGCAGCCAAGGGGGCTCTGCCCCTTAGATCCTGCAGGGGCTGCCGCCCCTTCAACCCTGCTCAGGGGAGCTGCTCCCAAACCCAGCTCTAAGTTTGTAATATCGTTAAACGAGTTTGTACTCTGCGTGTCCTAGCTCGTTTGACATCATCGATTCGAATTCTTGTCTGATCTATATAAACTCAAACACACAAAATAACTGATGACACCAAAATCTGGTCGGTGTCAATTTTTAATTTGAATGTTATTGCTTTGTGAAAGTCTTTCAGATTTTCGTAAACGGAGTCCGAAACCCTAAAGATTCGGACGTACGGTGTTGCATGAACGTTCGCTTCCTACGCGAATGTTCATGTCTGCTCGCCAAAATCTTCAACTCTATAAAAGGAGTCGCTAGGGTACGATTGAATGTAATTTTTTTGAAAGACTTATTTTTTATTAACGTCTTATTCTATTAAGGTATTTTGTTACATCTCAACAAAATAATTTTAATCTAAAAGCGTATTCGCAATTCGTTAAACTATCAAGTTGCAATTTTCATTCTTCTAAATTTTCAAACAAAGATCAAAGGGAATGGGTGAAGAACACGAACTCTAACACAATCTCTTATCCAACACATCCTCCCAAATTTTCTAACACATTCTCTCATCATCGGAGGCTTAATTCCACTATAGTCGGCCACCGAAGCGCTTATCGTCAAGGCCGACTTAATTGTGGGGTCGCCGGACGCCGCCACTCCATAGAGTTGTTTACTATATTCCCTTTGTTCGCCACGTGTAATTCTCACAGTGCCCGATCACCTCCCCTCCACTCTATAAATATGCATCCAAATACTCTTCTTTCATCTCCATCTTTCCTCATTTCTTTCAAATAATCAATTAATTCTAAATAATTATCATAAATATACATATCTAATAAGAAATTATTATTATTATTATTATTAATTAGTAATAAGAGATTTAATAATATAGATATGGAAGGAGGGGTGCATCCAGGCACAGATGCAACAGCTTTTAGGGAGTGTTTGGCTCTGTCATGGAAAAACCCATACATTCTTCGTCTTGCTTTCTCTGCTGGAATTGGTGGCTTTCTCTTTGGCTATGATACCGGTCCCTCCCTCACTCTCTCTCCCTCTCTATTCACACAAAACAAACACACCCTTAATTAGGGTGTGTCTGGGAATAACTTCAACGTTTAGCGTAAGAGTTTTGATTTAAAAACGTTATCAGCAACGTTTTCAAAATTAATATACATCAATATATAGTGCTATCTAACGCCGATTGAAGATTTAATTCCCAAACAAGACATGCAATTGATAGATATATGTTACGGAGTAGCTAGTTTTGAAAAACTTTTTTTTTAAAAAAATTATATTATTGTTAGATAATTTTGGCGAAAATGTTATATATCTAAAGGTTATCGTTAAGGAGGATTTAATAAATTTGTGGAACCTTTTTTTGTGTTTTGAATGGTAATAGGAGTGATATCTGGAGCTCTTCTTTATATTAGAGACGATTTCAAGTCTGTTGATAGACGCACTGTCTTGCAGGTATGCTGCAATTTGTTGCTCTCTTCGTTCTAAATTAAGATTTCACTTGTTTCGTCCTGGAGTCTATAATACGGAATAATTAATAACCGTTAAAAAAATATTTAGTTGAGATTTGCGCAGAGGAAAAAGATTTATTGTGGACTACTTGTTTTAGGCAATAGATCGGACTAGTTTTTTATAAGGCGGTGTAAACTTTATTTTGAGACAACTAAAATAAGAAAAGTGGGAAATTTATGTCACACTCAAACTTAAAGGCAAACTTATTTTTTGCAGTTTTCCTTCCTCCAACCATTTGTCAGTTTCAAACGTAATTTGCGTTTTTCCTCCATTCTCTCCTCTTCAAAACCAAAAAATGCGCCCATTTATTTCTTTTCTTTTCTCTTTTTTTGTAACTTACTGCATTTACTCTTTTTTTTATCCGAGAATTATATCAAACAGTGAAACAAGAAATACTCCATTCGTTTCAAAAATAATGTCTCAGTTACTATTCCAGATTTCAATTTGTTCTGTCGAATCTCAATAATTTTAGTTTATTTGTGTCTTTTCATTGATTATTTATTAAATAAAATATTTTTGTCCCAATTTATTTTATAAAATCTTTGATGTAGTTCTAAAATATGTATTTAATAATTTTTATTTATATACCAATTTGTAAATAGAATAATTATAAAACAAATAAAATTTTGCACATTATTGAAGTCTGAAAATATTTTTGAGACAGAGAGATTGTTCTGATCTGAGTATGAATCTAGTGCGTTGGGAGAGATCACACCATATGTGATTTGAAATTTAGTGGGTGTTTTGATCTGCTTATAAGCTGTTCAAAACTGCTTATAAGCAGTTTTTAACTTAGAAGTCAGGTAATGACATGTTTCTGTGTGTGTCTAAGTTTACTTATAAGCTACTTATAAGCCAAAAAAATACGTACTCCCTCCGTCCCAGAGTATTTATCCACTTTCATTTTTACACACCATCCAATACACTTCTTTAATCCATTTTATCTTGTAATTTCTATATTAAAAAATTATAGAAATTATATATTAATAATCTATATGTTAAGACAAATCAAACAAGATCACACATGACTATATTTAGACTTACACATTGAGAGAATTTGATGAGTCAGAGTGCTTAGATGAATAGTTCCAAAAGTCAAAAGTAGACGAATCAAAACTGGAAGAATATAGCGGGACGGAGGTAGTATGTCTTAGATACTTATTTTTAAGTCAGTTTCTTCATTTTTCCATTTTGACTAGATTAATTACAAAAATGTTTCTCACCATTTATAAATATTTAAAAATGACTTATCTATCATTTAAGTCATTATATTTTCACGAAATAGTATTTGAGTTATAAATAACTTATAAGTTAAAACTACTTATCAGCAATAAGCTAATAAGCACCCGTACATAAGGAATATACTCATTGGGATGCCCTTATTCATGCTGGAGTATAAATTTTGTGTTTTATCGTAGTAAATTAAAAAATTCTAAAATTTACTAGAGCACCTCTAATAGTCCCTAAAATCTTTAGTTTTGTATGGGAGTATTGTCCACCAGTCCCCCTCCTATTTCTGAACCCCAAAAGGGTTTTTATACCGAGTTAGCCCCCATGTCATCTTATGGCATGGGCATCGTTTAGGATTCCTACTACATGTTTCGTTCGAAAAATTTATGGTTCTTACCCTCTTTACCCCCTCCTTCTAGTAAATCCTCCACAATATCCCGACTCAAACTCGCCCTGCCCCATCATTCTCAATTGTACTTCACAAAATTTAGTTGACTTTAGAGTTAAGTTTTAACTTCAAAGTTAATTAAATTTTGTGGGGTGCAATTGACAATAGTGGGAAGTAGGTTCGAGCCGAGTCAGGGGAGAGAGTTTATCAAGAGATTATGAAAGGTGGAAATTACTAATCTTTCATATCATGATATTGTTTTCTAATATCATGAAAATCAAGACATTTATTTCTTCTCTCCCAAATTTTGGATGGAAAATAATTTCAATCATTATCGTATGATAATTGATCCATGTTGACAAAGGTATGATGCCCTCAAAAAATACCCAAGGTGCCAAAGAATTTGTCAAACTTGAATTCTTGTTTTTTTGCACTTTTATTCCCTACATTTTGTCCCTCTTGAGCTATGATTTCATTAAGGTGCTACGGCCAATTATGTTGTCCCTAACGTGCTATGATGCCCGATTTATTCTATTGTGTATAGAATACTCCTTTAGTCCTAAACTAATCTTCTAATTCGATTTACAAGATTTGATTGAAATTATTTTCAATTTAAATTATTTGATTATACATGTAAATTTAAAAATAAAAATTATATATTTTAAAATTACATCAAAAGTTCTACAAACAAAATGTGACATAAGTATATTATTTTTAAAGATAGATAAGTGTAAGTCAAAACAAATAGACTCACATATAATTTTAAAGAATTAATTGTCCCAAGATAAGAATAAAATATTATTAAAAATAAAATGTCATCAAAATATCAAAATATGAATGAAATTCTTTTAGCTGATAAATAAAAGTTTGAGAGTGTGAATGGTGTCAGTGTGATGATAGTGGATTTGTTGACCACCGGTCAACAGTGGTCAAATCCGGCAACCGGTGGCGGAGTTCCGATGATGATTAACTGATGATCAAATCGGAGTTCCAATGATGATTAATTGCTGATCAAAATTTGATAGAAATAATACTTACTATTACTATCGTCCCTGAGTATTTGTCCAGTTTTGACTTTTTTTCAATAGTTATATGGAGATGTGAAATGCTAAACTTCCAATGTTACAGGAAGCTATAGTGAGCACCGCGGTGGCCGGAGCAATAATAGGAGCGGCGATCGGCGGATGGTTAAACGACAAAATTGGAAGAAGAACAACTTTACTTTCAGCAGACCTCTTGTTTTTCATAGGAGCCGTAATGATGGCTTCTGCGCCGAACCCCACCGTTTTGATCGCCGGTAGGGTTTTTGTGGGGCTGGGCGTCGGAATGGCGTCCATGACTTCTCCATTATACATATCGGAGGTTTCTCCGGCAAAGGTCAGGGGAGCACTTGTGAGCACCAATAGTTTCTTCATCACCGGTGGCCAGTTCTTGTCCTACCTCATTAACCTTGCCTTCACCAAGGTATTTCATTTTAATTAATATACTCCCTCCGTCCCTAAATAAAGTTCCATTTTGACTTTTTGAGAATTTAAGGGAGAGATATTTTTGTGTTGACTTTCCAAAAATACCCTTGATGTGATGTGTAAAAGTAAGATGTGATAGGTAAATTATTAGTAAAAAGGTATGATGCGATAGGTAGGGTATGAAAAAGTAAGAGGTAAAATGGGTTTTTAAGGGAAAAGAGAAGTTTATTTAGGGACAAAGAAAAAACAAAAGAGGAACTTTATTTAGGGACAGAGAGAGTACTTTAATAAGATTAAAATATTGAATTTATACTAAAATGCTAAAATATGACATCCCTTTGTTTATACTCCCTCCGTCTCTGAGTATTTGTCTACTTTTGATTTTTCCGGTTAAAATTGGTAAATTTTGACCTCAAATCAAATAAAAATGATACTCCGTATTAGATATTGATACAAAAATATTTTATTCAATTTATTATATTAAATATTTTCAAAATATTATTTTATTTAACTAATATATAATATACTCCTTATATTTTATTTAATTATAGGTCAAAAATAAAAAATAGTTGACCAAAAAAATCAAAACTAGACATATACTCAGGGACGTGGATAACATATCATATACATGACCGTGTAAAATGCTTGAAATTTGAATTATGCGTTGGCATATACTCCCCCCGTCCCAAAAAGAATGGGATGGTTTGACTTTTTGGGAAATTAAGGGAGAGATAATTTGGTATTGACTTTCCAAAAATACCCTTGATGTGATGGGTAAAAGTAGGATGTGATGGGTAGATTATTAGAAAAAATGTATGATGTGATAGGTAGGTTATGAAAAAGTAAGGGGTAAAAGTGGTTTTTTAATAGAAATGTAACGGACTTTACGGGACGCAGTTTTTTCTAAATGTAACAAACTTTTTGAGACGGAGGGAGTAATTTATAAAGAGGTCATGAGTTTGAAGCGTGGTTGTGAGAGGTGTTAAAATATAAAATCTTTTTTGATTCTACGACCAAAAAATTAAATATGAATATTTTATGCATAAGTTGTAAAGTTAAGGCGTGGTGTTTGAAAACATCCTCAATGAGGATAAACCTTTTGACGTGACCATAAATTAGTCCATATAAATGACCCCAAAAGGTGAAAGGAACATTACAAAAAGTGAATCTAATCATGCATCCGACCAATAATTGCCATTGTCACTTATTACTTGGTATATAGTTAGAGCACTGGTAATACGTTTGAAGCCCCGGAGCTTCAAACCGGGGCTTCAAACTTTCTCTCTCTGCCACGTCAGCTTTAACTTACACCCAAAATTCACTGGAAATGGGTTTGAAGCCCCGGGGCTTCAAAACTGGGCTTCAAACCTTCATTTTTTACATTTTTAAATATACATCTTCTAAAATTAAATTAATAAAATGTACTTAATTTTTTATTTAATTAAATTGAAACACGAATAATAAAAAAACACATTAATTAAATAAAAAAAAGCGACAATAATTTAAAAAAAAGATACATTAATAAAAAAAACTAAGGAAAATTATATTTCTCCTTGATCTCTCTCATTCTTTGCTCATAGATAATTCCTCCAAACTCCGACAACGTCCCGGGGTCGGTTTGCATGACTTTCATCTCGGCCTCCTGCTCCTTTAGCTTCAACTCCTTCTCTTTAAGCTTCAACCTCTTCTGTTCTTGGAGATTGAACGCCCGAAGTTGTTCAACCATTTCCAGGCCGATTTCGTCGCGGGGAGAAGCGGAAACAGAGGCGGACCCTCCCGAACCAGAGGCAATGGATTTTGCCTTCTTTCTTCCGATCGGCCGTGGAATGGGGTCCTCGTCATCGGAAGCCGCAACGTTGAAGGAAGGGATTTGATCGGTAGAACCAATGGTCTCGTCGACCTCAACCTCGGCGTCGACGGTGGATCTTTTCCGGAACGATCCGCCGTCGGGATTGTTGAGTTGTTGCCACTTCGGGGAACGACTCAAAATCCTCCAAAGNCGGGGAGAAGCGGAAACAGAGGCGGACCCTCCCGAACCAGAGGCAATGGATTTTGCCTTCTTTCTTCCGATCGGCCGTGGAATGGGGTCCTCGTCATCGGAAGCCGCAACGTTGAAGGAAGGGATTTGATCGGTAGAACCAATGGTCTCGTCGACCTCAACCTCGGCGTCGACGGTGGATCTTTTCCGGAACGATCCGCCGTCGGGATTGTTGAGTGGTTGCCACTTCGGGGAACGACTCAAAATCCTCCAAAGATCGATGGGCACCTTGCCTTGGTTCCCGTCGTCTTGATACCGGGTCGTGGCAAGCCGGAGAACATCGGCGTCGTTCGTGCCGCTTCTCCGGGACCGGGAGCATTCCTCGTGTACTCCCATAAACTTTCGGACTTTTTTGTTGATGTGGCCCCATTTGGAAGTGAGTTGGTCACGGGTTCGGTAGGAGCCGTCCTTCTTCATCGCCGTGAAGAACTTCTCCTTGATACGATCCCACATCGCATTGATCGTTTGCTCCTTACCTTTAAAAATGTATTACACAATTTTTTTAGACACCATTAAATATAATATATATAAATAAAAACATAAATATATTAGAAATTTTTTTTTTTGCCAACGATAGGATGCTCGGAGACGTCAACCCAAGCCGACGCCAATATGCACTCCTCCTCCGGCGTCCACTTTTGGATTGACCGTGCCGCCTCGGTCAACGTGGTTTTGGCTTTGTGACTCCTCCGGCGTGTACTTTTTTTCGATCCGGACGGTTCCGGTTGAGTCTCCGGAACCGAATCTCGGTCAACGTACCCCGGTTGTTGCGTCTCGTACATCGGCGGTCGATCGCCCAACTCTTGGTAATACCACATCGCGGCGTCGACGGGCGGGAGATCGTCGGGAAAGAAGCCGGAGCCGGAAGGATTCATGATGAATAAAAATAGAGTAATTTCGAATTTTAAAATGGGAAGAAGAAGAGATTGAGAAGAGAAAGTGTGAGAGATTGAGAGGGGGGAGGGTTTGAATTTATAGGAAAAAAAATAATTTTTTTAAAATTTTGTAACGGCTATAAAGCCGTTGGGGAGGGGGAGGGAGTGGAATGACGCCGCGTCATTCCTTTGACGCAGTGCCCGCAACGCCCGATCACGCCCGGAGGGGGGCGGTGTTTAACGCCGCCGGGGCGTTAAACGCCCCATCACGCCGGGGGGCGTTGCGGGTATTACCAGTGCTCTTAGGGCGATTTTTCATCCAATGAGCGCTCATCTAGCTTTTTTGAGGTAAAGCATGCACTAACAAATCATGTGAAAATGTTTTCTAAAAAGTAAACCAAGTGTGTGCAAATGATACGTGCTTTATTGCTTTTCATAAGATTATTACTCCCTCCGTCCACAAATAAACTTTACATTACACGTTAAGATGTTTGACTGAAATTATTCTCAAATCATTTTATATGAAAAATGGTGTACAATTGAAAAATAAAAATTATATATTAAAAAACTATATCAAAAGATTTACAAAACTAGAGGTGACATGACTATATTATTTTATCAAATGGGTGACGAAAATAGGCTAACAAAGTGAATAAAGTTTGACACTGTGAATAGTGAACGTAAAGTTTATTTGTGGACGGAGGGAGTACTTTTTAAATCCCTTGAATAAGATATACGGAGTAAGTTGAATTATGATTTTAGTCTGCTAGAAATTCCTTCTTAATACATATATGAACCTCATGCTTTGCATTATTGACTTTCATCACTTTAGTGAATACTCCCTCCATCCCAAAAAATACTTCGTAATATAGTTATTATATACTCCCTCCGTCCCATAAAGTGTTACCCATTTTGACTAAGGTTGAAATTAAGGGAGGGATAATTTTGTGTTGACTTTCCAAAAATACCCTTGATGTGATGGGTAAAGTAGGATGTGATGTGTAAATTATTAGGAAAAAGGTATGATGTGATAGGTAGGGTTTGAAAAAGTAAGGGGTAAAAGTGGTTTTTTAATAGAAATGGGTAAGAGATTGTGGGACACAATTTTTTTGAAACGTGTAAATCTTTTTGGGACGGAGGGAGTATATATATATATACATACATACATACATACATACATACATACATACATACATACATACATACATACATATATATATATATATATATATATATATATATATATATATATATATATATATATATATGTATATATATATATATGCTCTCTCCGTCTCAAAAAGATATATTTGTTCATTTATTACGCATCTCATAAACACTTTTACCCATATCTAAGATAACTAAAATTTAGCACATTTTTCATTTTTATGGGTAGAAGTTGTTTTAAAAGTTTTTTAGCTTTTGAAACGGGATAGAAATGTTTTATGGAATGCGCAAAAAATGAAACATGAACATCTTTTAGATACGGAGGAAGTATAAAATTACTCTGTAAATGATAATATATCCATTTTTTAATGTTCTTGCTGGTATGGAGTATATTTTAAGAGATGTAATTTGTCGGGCAATAAAGAGAAAAGAAAGTTAAAAATTGGAATAGTCATATCAATATGCACATAGAAAAGTTCTTGAATTGCGATGGGAGGCTTCACGTTCCTAATTAAAACTACGGAGTATTCAATTCATATTCATTGTGTTTTTGACTCACGTTTCATTTCAACAAGTGTGTTTCATATTATTTCTCATTCATTTGCAAAATATATCTTGTTTGCACAATTTCATTTTTGTAATATAGTGATGTTTGATGGAATGTACTCTCTCGGTTAAGTCCGTCCTAATATATCTGTTTTAGTTTGAGTGTTAAATTGACATTGTTTATACATTAAATACGGAGTATAGCTTTAGAAAATACACGTTATTCATTAATACACGTTTGGTACATGGAATTCAAGCTATGAAATTAGAATTGAAAACAACAATTCTAATTTTGTTACTCCCTCCGTCCTGAAACTTTCTTCTCAGTTTGACTTTTTCCCATTTTTTTGGCTTTGACTTCAAATTTTATCCTCCTTAAAAAAGATTTTTTAAAATTATTTTTTGCAATCATTCAAAATATAGAGTTAGAAGATAATTGGTGTAAATACATGATGATATTAATGTCATTTGTCATCTTTTTTTCTTAATGGGAAGGTAGTTTTAGGACGGAGGAAAAGAGGAAGTGGAAAGAAAGTTTTAGGACGGAGGGAATATTAGGTAGCACAAAAATATGTAGATTTTGTTGTGGGAGATGTGTCTTTCTCTATTGATAATAGCTCCCTTATATATGGAAGAGCTTCGTAGGGTTTTACAAGAGAAGGCCCATAGGCCAGTACAACTTATTACACAATATAAAGTAAATTCTATCTACACAACAGCACACTAATTTACAAATTCCTTCAACACTCCCCCTTGTGCTGAGCTGTAGGTAGAATTGCAGAATCTTGATCTCTTGTCAAAATCTCGTCAAGTGTTAAAATCCTGTGAATAAAAATCTTGAACAAAGAAAAGAATATCGATCCTTACTTCGATCGCTATGTTCATGCATATTGTTACATCATTAAAAACCTTACCAAGTAACAAAACCCAATGGGAAAAATAAACCTTGGTTTAAGGAAAAGAGTGTAACATAAAATAAAAGCTAGACCTTTGAATATTCAAATCTCCCCCTGAAGTGTACATGATCAAGGAAGATCCGAAAGTCTACGCATCCCAATATTTTTAACATGTTTCTCAAATGTGGCTTTAGGTAATGATTTGGTGAATAAATCTGCCACATTCTCCTCAGATCTTATTTGATTTACTTGGATCTTGAGGAGAGTTTGTTGTTGTTGATTATAGAAAAATTTGGGAGAAATATGTTTGGTGTTATCACCTTTGATAAATC
>OOIL02000115.1:154460-216621 GCA_900332095.2 Cuscuta campestris
TATATATATATATATATATATATATATATATATATATATATATATATATATATATATATATATATATATATAGACACACACACACGCGCGCGCGCGCATACATATTATTATTATTTACTATTATTAATTCTTACTTTTTCTTCTATAATTGTTTATTTTTTATTATTTTTAGTATGGATTTTTATTTTATTATATTATTATTTTTAGTTTTCATTTAAAATTCTAAATATTTTTATATTTACTTTTTTATTTTTATTTATTATCTATTTATTTTATTAGTAAACATTTTTTTATTATATATTTTTTTGTTGTACTATAATGATTTATTTTATTTTCTTATTATTTATTTAGTTGTTTTGGAATTACTTATTAATTATTAGTACTATCTATTTGTTTATTTTAATTTTATTTTTCATTTTTATTTTATATTATTTTTTATTTATAAGGTGAAAAAAATTGACAGAAGAATAAGAGAATGACAAGAGAAAAAGAGATTCCGTCCGATTTGGAAGGATTGATTTGGAGGAGAGGGGAGGGAATTGAAGCTAAAATTTTGGATCCCTTCCCCTCCTCTTTCCTCCAACCAAACAGACCCTAAGCGTAGTTTTTAACTATATAATTTTGTTTTTTAACTATGCAAATTTTTACTTATATTGATTGAAAAAAACGTCAATCAAACATTATAAACCAACCAATATATAACCTTATTCGAAGGAACTAAAACTTTTGACGTAATTTTTAAATATGTACAAATTAATTTTATATTTTAATTTTATACTAATTTTTTAAAAAGAAAAACATGAGATTTCATCGTTTGATTTCAATGTAAATTATTCTAAGATAGATGAAGTATATATTTATTCTTTCTGTACAATAATGTTCTTCACATTGTGGACTTGGCACACAGGTGTAGGAAAAAAAATATTACTCCGTACTTTTCAAGAATACTCATACTTTAAATTCTTGTAGCTCCTTTTCTTATTAAAAAACAATAAAAAATAGATAAATTGTAAACTCATAATTTTAAAAACCGGACCGGCCAATTCAGACCGTAAACTGGTGAACCAGTGGTCCAACCGGTCCTATCCAACCTTTTCGACCGCAATCACCTTCAAACTAGTCCAAACCGGTACAAACCGGCCGGTCGAATCGATCAGACCAATTATTTTTTAATTTTGTGATTTTTTGCATTTTTTTCCAAAAGAATACCAACATGGGGGTTTGAAAACTCAAGATCTCTTAGAAGTGAAGTTCTTAACCATCAAGCTAAAGTGTTTTTTTGTTACAAGTTCACTTACTATTTTTAAATATTTTATAATTAAAAAGAGATTGTACAAAGATTCTTTTTCATTTTTAAAACTAAAATAATAGCTATGAGTCAAACACAAAATTATTAATATAATTGATACTATTACAAAATGCATATCATGCAAAAATTTCATTTGAATGTTTTTTATTATTAAACAACTTATTTGAAGAAATAAAATCCTTTGTTCATTTATAAAATTTTTAATATTATTTTTTAAATATGTAAATTTGATTTTTTAACTTAGTAACATAACTCAAGTATATTAATATAATTTTGGTCAAATGTTATAAATTACTTTATTTAGGTATATATAAATGATGAAATGTGTATGTACACACAATATGTTTTATTCATTAAATAGAAGTATGATATTCACTGACAATTTTTTAGTGTTTATATAGATAATGTAGGAATAATGCTCACTTTTTACAAATTAAAAAACAAGAGTAAAGAAATTACATCTAAGTGTTGATAAGTAATTTGGTAGGATGTATACGGCAAATTATATTATATATCCGGTTGTACCCAGATTTGGGTACAACGAAAAAATTATTTCTGGCATGAATTTTATTTTACATGAGAAGAAATACTAAGTTATTTGAGAATAAGTATTGTTTTGTTTTAGAATAAACACTACACTATTTGTAGATGAATATTATAATTATAGTGAACTAATGTGTGAATATGAGTACTGCACTATTTTAGAATGAATACCACGCTAATTATATTTGTACGAGAACGAGTACTACTATACTTCAGAATATTAAAATAATAGTTTTGAGTTCGTTTAGAAGTACTTGATAATATGCTTCTCCAAAAGTTATAGAGAGAAGCATTTTTATGTCCATATATAATTGTATAGTTTAACAATATACTTTTTATTTAATAAAATTATACCAAGTATGTTTTTTACTCTAGATGACCTTATGAAATATATGCCTAAGTGTTTGTAAATGTACGCATAGAAAGAGTTATTAATAGTGTACAACTATACATAGAAGTTAAATATGATAGAAAATAGAATGAAAATTTAAGCTCTTTGAATAGATGAATCTCAATATAGCGTAAAAGATGTAGATACATGTAGCAAAGACAAATTAGAATGTCATTTGAGGGTGCACAATCCCATTTGTCAAAGTCTGGCAGTCAAAAATATATTTGTAGCCTATAATTTATCAACTATAAGAATTCAAGAAATTAGATGTTACTACTACGTATATCATAGGTTTGACTAATTAGACAAACCAGTTGATATCAACCCTGCTAAGCCGTTAGTATTCTTGTGAGAAAGAGTTTGAACAACTTACCTTAGGTTTATCGGGATGACATTTGTGTTCAACAATACAACCAGCATGAATGCAACTACCAATTCAGTGATTCCATTAATCACTGCATTGATACATTCCTAGCTGAATCAATGAAGATACCATAACCTGCAACAATCTAAAACTTAAATTATGCATGACTTTATGAATCTTCATCCCCCGTCCAATTTCTCACACCAAGCATGAGGGTATACTAATATATGCATGCCTAACACCAATCGTTACGATTCAATAGAAAACAACTCCTATGGGTACCATTCTGGAAGTGAAATTACAATTTTTGGGAAATGAAAGTACAATCTTTGGTGAAATGCATCTATAAATAAATCCAGTAAAAAAACAGTACATATTTTACAGATTACTGGAAGAAGTTATAGAAAAAATAGATCTTTCAAGCTTATTCAAAAAGACATATTTAGTGAAAAAAGGATTAAGAGGTATGAGTATGAGTTAAGAAAAGGAACATTGTATAAGCTACCATGACGTGAATCTCAAAGTTTCTAGTCATAGAATTAATTGAAATTCTTCTCAATAGATGGCCTTTCATGGCGCTCTCTTTACCCAATTTCTTATGAAACCTGTAAACCAACAACCCAATTGAAACCCACGAGAGTATGGCCTTGGTGTGGGGGTACGCAGAGACCAAGAGACCCCTGATTTGAAAAGTGACTAATACATAGAAAACACTATGGAGTTTGCAGTTGTCATGCACATAAGTACCAAACACTTGTGACAAACATATACCACTCAGTTCAAACTTGATGTTTAAGGGCCCTATACCACCGTAATTTCTTTTTACCAAATGGAGGGTAAGATTTGCGTACAATCCACCATTGTGGTGGTCCTTTTTTATACTCCCTCCGTTCTCAAAAAGAGTTCCTACTTTGACAAAGTATAAAAATAAGGAAGTGTTAAATTGTAGTTGACTTCCAATTTTGCCCTTGATGTGATGGATAAATTATTAGAGAAAAAGTAAGGGTAAAAGTGGTTTTTTAATAAAAAGTGGAAGTGTTTTGTTAGAAGTGGAAAAAATGAAAGAGGAAGTGTTTTTAAGAACGGAGAGAGTATTATTGATTGTTTTTACCAAAATCATAACAGTAAAGAAAACACACAAACAGGCACAAATGAAGAATAGGAGATACGAATGAATGAAATTGCAAGATATATATAGTCTATTAAAAAAAGTCATCAATGAAAGTTCTCGAAAAACCTACCATCCAAAAACCAATCAAGAATATAAAAAAACACTCACAAGGGTTATGTGTTTTTGAGTGATGTTTTTGTAGTGTGCTTTTTGGAGTATGTGGAATCAATACCTTCATTATAAAATAATTAAAGTTTTAGAAGATTGGCAGTATTCGTCATTGTAATTTTTTTTGACATGCAAAAGATTTCCCAATCTCTAAGGGAAGTTTAACCTCTTAAGAGTTAAGATGTATCTGGGTGTAAATTAAAATTCAAAGTTACAGTAGTTTAGGCCAAAATGCCAAAGTTAACTAATTCTTTGTATTTAGTTTGTTTAGTGTACTTTTCTCGGCAGTGCTCTTCTGGTTTTTAAGTAAATGGGTGGTAATCAATGAGGGAAAATATAAAGAAAACTTACTGCTTTGTCTTTTTTGAAGTATGACGGAGGGTACTCAATTGTTTGTGAGTTGTTTTACTTTTTAGAGTAAAAAAAATTTGGATATTAATATCTAGTTTGTGTTTTTTATTCATGGTGATCAGTTGAAAAGAAGGTGAACAGAATATGATACAATTAAGAATATAATACCTAAGAAATATATTTATCCCTGATTTCCTAAAAGAATAAAACTCTTTTGTAACTACAAAAGCATATTAGCCTAAAAAAGAAAAATGAGAATTACTCTAAATTAAGAGACGCCTATATAAAAAAAAGGGATGCAACAGAGTAAGTAAAAGGTGTTGTAGAAAAGGTCTAATTTCCTGGGTCAATTTCATCTGCCAAATACACAGCTAAAAAAGAGAGCACTTACTATTTGTGGAGTGATAGCGGCAGCTGCAACATACATATCCAGTTTGCCAATGGGTATGCCAATTCTCTTGACTCCAAGATCTCCTAGGCCAAGTATTCTACTTTCATTCGTGAAAACAATTATGTCTACCTACAAAAATCTGGAACAATAATTACACCAGTTGGATATGCTCCAATAAGTGAAATGCCGAAATCCTTAGATATGTCCTAATCAAAATGTTCATTTCTGACAAACTAACTTCTTCATGCAAAACAATCTTCCAAGCCTAGCAGTATATCTGGTTAAGTTTTGGGGAGATTTAGAATGAGTTTAACCTCAAAAGCATTTGTTTAATTTACTTTAAGAGTGTATTGAAAGATAAATAAGTTTCAGTACATGTTTAGAAGGCTAGTTATAGATCATAGACTTCATCTCTCCCTTGTATTTGGCACTAAACACATCCCACGCGGGCACCTGAACAACCTTGAGTAGTTTTGGCACACTAATCCTGTGGTAGGAGTGTATAATATATGAGATAAATATTTAATGTTGTCAATAAGAACCTGCAAAGTGCAATAAGACACTAACAGAAGTCATCCTAGGGCAGCATATCTTAAGTCACTTAGTATTATAACTTTAACAGCTGTATGTAGGAAAACTTACTTGATAGTATAGTGTCTCATACTCTCATTCCTATCATGTAGTCTATTTTGCTAAGGATATATACAAGACTATTTGTACGAGGCGTAAGCCTCGATGCGGAACGAGGCGTAAGCCCAAGTTCAATATGAAAAAATTAATACTAAAATATGTGCATCAAGGTAAAACGAAATGCATAATCCATTTTTTGACACTTGACAAGGTTTGACAAGACATCAAGATATTGCTATTCTACTTACAACCCAGCACAATGGGGAGTGTTGAGGGGATTTATAAAGTAGTGTGCTATTGTGTGAATAGAATTTATAGTATATTGTGTAATACATTTGTACCGGCCCAATGAGCCCAATATTGTAAACCCTAAAGTAGCTCTCCCCTATATAAGGAGGCTATTACTAATGAACATTTTGGAAGGGAAGACATAACACGGAAGCCTCTCGCTCGGGTCCCAGAAGTCCCTGTTTGGGTCCTCCCTGATGCCCATAGGCTAACCAGGCATCCCTCGACTCCGCTTCTACGTCTCAACTCTCACATCCATCATCGACATTTCTCTGATCGCCAATTGCTTGAAGATGATACGTAAGTTTTTTGTTGCATCTTCGTTTCTCTGATCGTTTCGTTGCTGGCTCATTTCTCCTTCTCTGTACATTTTACCCAATTTCTCGATCGCTAGGAGTATGCGGTTTGTAGTTCCATGTGAGAACTTTAGTTTGATTAATTAAATCATCAATGTGTTGCATTTTTTAGTGATCTCACTGCTGGAGAAATGGCGCTGATGTGAGAGTTATAAACAGATCTGGATTATATTAAGAATTAATAATAAATTAATCAAATTAACTAGTATAAACATGTATGAATTTATTTACTTAAACCATTATAAACTATACGGAGTACTAGTTAATGAATTATAAGTAGCCTTTTATAAACAATAAATAAATTATACTAATTAATTTGATTAATTAAATCATTAATCTGTTGCACTCAGTTCCAGTTAATAACTTATTTTTTATTGTTTATTTGTATGTTTGATCTAGTATTTGCAGCCTTTATTATGATGGTGTACCTGCAACTCCTTTTTTTGGCAATTTAGGACTAATATCATTTTTTTATTTTGAGTTTTGACATGATTGTTTTTGGTATTTTTGCAGCTGATCTTGGCAAAGAAACCCAAGACACCAAAGAAGCCCAAGCCACGAGAGGTAATCAATGATTCATATATCCGTTTCCTTAACATTATTCCTAGTCTCAAAGTTCTTTTGTTTTATATAAAGTAACATAGAAACACATGATTTATACTAAAATTTATAAATACCTAACTTGTTAGTACTATAAGGGGGAAAAGGATTAGATATATATACGCTAAAGAGAAAAAATTTAATAAGAAACTAATTCTAAAAAAAAATCCTTGCCAAGGTTATGTAGACATATTGAGTGTAGATTCAAATGGACATGATCTCAATATTGAGTGTAGATTCAAATGGTATTGAGGTCATGTCCATTTGAATCTACACTCAATATTTCTACATAACGTGGCAAGGATTTTTTTTCTTTTTAGAATTAGTTTGTTATTAAATTTTTTCTCTTTAGCGTATATATATCTAATCCTTTCCCCCCTTATAGTACTAACAAGTTAGGTAAATTTATAAATTTCAGTATAAATCATGTGTTTATATGTTACTTTATATTAAACAGAAGAACTTTGAGACTACGAATAATGTTAAGGAAACGGATATATGAATCATTGATTACCTCTCGTGGCTTGGGCTTCTTTAGTGTCTTGGGCTTCTTTGCCAAGATCAGCTGCAAAAATTCCAAAAACAATCATGTCAAAATAATAAAATGGTATTAGTCCTAAATTGCCAAAAAAAGAAGCTGCAGGTACACCATCATAATAAAGGCTGCAAATACTAGATCAAAAAGACGAATAAACAATGAAAGATAAGTAAATAAATTATTAACTGGAATTGAGTGCAACAAATTAATGATTTAATTAATCAAATTAATTAGTATAACTTATTTATTGTTTATAAAAGGATACTTATAATTTATTAACTAGTACTCCGTATAATTTATAATGGTCTAAGTAAATAAATTTATACGTGTTTATACTAGTTAATTGGATTAATTTACTATTAATTCTTAGTATAATCCACATCTGTTTATTACTCTCACATCACCTATCATTATCACCAACAATAAGATATTAGCGATCAAGAAATTGGGTAAGATGTGCAGAGAAGGAGAAATGAGCCAGCAACGAAACGATTGGAGAAACGAAGATGCAACAAAAAACTTACGTATCATCTTCAAGAAATTGGCGATCGGAGAAATGTCGCTGCCGGCAATAGATGTGAGAGTTGAGACCCAGAGGCGGAGTCGAGGGATGCTTGGTTAGCCTATGGGCATCAGGGACGGACCCAAATAGGGACTTCTGGGACCCGAGCGAGAGGCTTCCATGTTATGTCTTCCCTTCCAAAATGTTCATTAGTAATAGCCTCCTTATACAGGGGAAATCTACTTTAGAGTTTACAATATTGGGCTCATTGGGCCGGTACAATATACTATAAATTCTATTCACACAATAGCACACTACTTTATAAATCCCCTCAACACTCCCCCTTGTGCTATGTTGTAGGTAGAATAGCAATATCTTGATGTCTTGTCAAACCTCTTCAAGTGTCAAAAAACCTCATGGGAAAAGTAACCTTGATTGAAGGAAATAGTACCTGTTTAGAGATTTATGATTTTGACTTCTTACATTAAAATTATTATTTCTTCGATCCTTACTTCGATCGCTATCATTCATGTACCTTGTTACTTCGATCCTTACATACATACATATATATATATATATATATATATATATATATGGATTGACTCAAGTGAGATGACACCTTATGCTAAGATGACATGCTTCAATGAGATGACACAACACAATACACTGCCAATGAAAAGCTCACCAACTACTAATGCAAAGCTCACCAAATGTCAATGCAAAGCTCACCACTTTTTTTAAATAAAAATAGTTAAAAAAATAACACCACCACTCAGCCACCACTCAACCACCGCTCAACCACCGGTCCACGGCAACAGTGGGAGTCATCGGTGGTGTTGTTTTTTTGTCCGTCTCAAAATAAATTGCTTGTTTCCAATTTAGGTAAGTTTTTATTGTTAAAATTCCTAAACTACCCCCCCAATTATTAATTCATTCCTTTATATCCTTTTACTCGTGTATCATTTCTTCATTTCTCTGATCCTTTCACCTCAATCTCTTATCATTCTCTCTTCTTTAATCTGTTTTGGGTTATTCTCTTCTTCAATCCCTTTTTCTCTTCTTTCATCCACACAATCTCTGTGCATTATTTTACGGGTCTAGGATGTTCACCTATATTATTGATCTCTTGTTTTTTCAGATCAAGTATTTTTAGCATGCTTTTTGTATCTAAGGTACGTTCAAATTCTTTCATCTACAAATATTTGTTTGATTCTTGTTGTATTCTAATTTGTGGTGTTTTCATATTAATGCAGCTCTGTCCCTAATTTTCAATTGTCAAAATTTTCAGATCTTGAATATTTATACGTAGTATGATGAAATTTGAACTGATCTTAAAGATTTATATGATGAAATTTGAATTGATAGGCAGCTGTGGGGATGAGGACCAGTGAATGAGTGATGCACTGCTGCTTCCCTGGGAGATTTGGTGCTGCTATCCAGTGTGATAATGGAAAAAGAGACATGTGTATTATTCTTCCATTTTTTATTGTGTTGATGATTTTGAGTGCGCTTTAACATTCAATAAAGCCTGTAATGATGCTCAAAAAGAGTGAAAATGTTGTAAATTTTTATTGTGAATTGTTTGGGTGCGTATAGAGTAAATGTCCTTAGATAGGGGTGTTCATCCGTCCAGGACCGGACCGGACCAAAGACCGAAATTGGAAAAATATAGGACCAAAGACCGGACCTATTCACAGTCGGTCTTGGACCGGTCTGGACCGAAAACTCTTAGACCGAACCGGAATAGATCGATTAGACCGAATTTTTTTTCATTTGAATTTTTCAAATCTTATACAACCAAAACACTACAAAATGTAATTCCAGGATCTAATTTTGTGTTTTTCCTTGAATGAATGCTTCTTGTTTATCATACTGTTCTTGTGTTTTCAATAGGTATTTGAATGTGATTTTCTAATGATTTTAATTGGTTTATGGATTCTGTTTAAGTTCTCAAGTCTACATTCAAATCTTCTAAAGATGAATGCACATAAACACTTTGAGTAGTCATTGATTCAGTGGATTCTTTATTCATAAATGATTCGCTCTTCATTTGGAGTAGTGTTAAAAATACTACAGAGAACTCTCCACACTCCAGTATTTGAGAAGGAGACAAGATGAGTCTTACCTGATTCAATTGGTATTGAGGGAGTCGGCGTCTCAGGCTCTCGGCGATTGAGTAATTCAGGCGGGGGATTCGGCGCTGGGCAGTGGGCGAGACACTCTGCGAGGCGAATCGGCAATGGCCTGAGACCTGAAAACTCTTGACGACGATTAGGGTAACGACGTGTAGACGAGGACGATGAAGAGGACCCTAATCGCTGGGCTATCCCTCGACTGAAACACTGACGACTCTTCCAGAGGAAGGCTAATCGGAGATGGCGAATCTCTCAGGCTCTCGAACAACGACAACACAGGAGAAGGAGAATCAGCGATGGCAAATTGGCGATAGGTCTTTACTACTTACGGATAAGGTTGGGCTCTTGATTTTTGAACGTAACACATAAATCAAAAAACACCCCATCTTTTGTACCCCACTTTGTACCCCGCAATTTTGCATCGACATTTTGTGTTGGTGTAAAACTAATTTTTATTAATGCATCAATACCTTGTTAACACATAAATTTTTGTTAACGCACCAACATTTGTGTCGGTGTAAACCATCAAAATGTTTGTGTATAACTGCGGTGTACAAATGGAGTATAATTTTTGGTGTAAATGTAGCATGGTCCATTAAAAAATAAAGGGGATGGGTCTATCTCGGTCTGGACCGATTGATAATCGAGTAATGACCAGACCGGATCGAAACCCGAAATTAAAAACACCCTAGACTTAAGACCGACGTGAAATCATGTCGGTTAGGGTTCGGTCTGGACTGATCGGTCCGGTTAGATCGGTTTTTCCGGTCCAGACCTATAAATGAACACCCCTATCCTTAGATGTTCTCCTTTTCAATTACTTTAGCTTGAGGGTATTTTTAGAAGGTTGCCCCTAATTTTTTTATACTTTATTTATGAGGCAAAGTTCAAATATGCAATATAAGATGGAACGGAGGGAGTAGTATAAAGCACTTTATAATGATCATTATACCTTGTGCTATTCTACTAATCTATAAAACTATGTTTAGTTCAAGGAATTTGTAAGGAAAAGAAAAGAAAATGGATTTTGTCTCATTTTCTTCCCCAAAATTGGAGGAATCTGATTTTCCCTCCTCTTACACTATGTTTGGTTCAAGGAATTTGATAGGGAAAAGAAAAAAATTTAGCGGAAAATAAGTTTTCTTATTTGGTTAGAAAGGAAAAGAAAAGTGGAAGGAAAAGAAAATGAAAAGGATTTTTCCGACCGTTAATATAAGAGTTTTTCAAAATTATATACTTTACTATTAAATATAATGTTATAAAAATAAAGTTATAATCATATTTTTTTCTTACTACTAGTTTTTAGTATATAAATTATATTTTTGGACAAAATTTTAATGATATTGCATAATTTTCTTATTTTTCCAAAACTTATGCATTTTTTAATTCTTATATTTATTTTATATATCTAAAAATTACTCTATAATTTAAAATAAAATAATCTAATATATTTAGTACATATGTTTTGATATTTTAAATTTATTCAATGCAAGATGCAAGTGTTAATATGATTCTAAAAATTTTAAAAACCAAATTCATAACCTCTTAGGCCAACTCGAACCCGATGACATTGGGTCATAAACATACAATTCTTAAATCTGACTTGACCGGGCCGATTTGCCAACTCTACTTCTTCAATCTCTTCTTCGCCGCCGGGTTTGAGATTTTAGCTTTTGTCGTTTCACAAATGTCTTCCTCTTTTTTCAAAGGTTTATTGTTCGCTTTTTTTCAAAGGTTTATTGTTCGCTTTTCGTCTTCCTCTTTTTTTCAAATGTTTATTACTCGTTGTTGACCTACGGGGTACTCCATATTTTTTCTGAACAAAGCACATCTGTTGGTTCCATGGTGTTCACGAACTTACAACATCATATTAATCACCAAATAGGTCAACAAACAAATCCAAACAACTCCTACTGCCTTACTACAAACAAACCAGCAAAGTATTAGGCCAAACTACATCAGTAAGTAACTCAAGAAGCAAGAGAGATTCTATTACCTATCACCATAACAATATAGGACTTCATAATATGTAAAAGGTACTCTATGGTGACCTCCCTCTTATTGTGAATCTTCAAATTCTTCCACACAAAGTAGCAGCATGTTGTTATACATGTAGAAATGAGCTAATGGTCTTTTCTATTCTTCCTTATCCTCATTTTCCTACCCAAATCAGCAATAAAACCTGAGGATATATCATACTGCAACCTGATAAGTCGGGTTTGGTTTGGTTCTTTTTATTCTTTTTTAGACATTTTTAATATTTTTAGAGTTTAGCTTAGTTTTATTATAATTTTCATTTTTACATTCTTTTTATTTTCTTTCATAAATAGTAGCTTTTTAATCACTTTTTTACATTCTATTATTTTTATTTTATTTTTCCTAACCCAAGTTATCAGATATCTTAGTTTTTAGAGAAAAATATAGCAGAAGGCCAAAATTCAGTTCAAGTTTGGAAAAAAGAGATTAATTTTGGGCCAAAGCCCAAATCTATCATCAAAAAGAAAACCAGCCCATACAACCTCCCTCCACATTATCTTCACGCAAGAAAAGAAAAAAAAAGGAGAAGAGCCGGCTGCTTCATCTTCATCGCGCAAGAGGCAGAAGACCAAGTCAATTAACGGCTTTAACGCTCCAACGATCGGCCATCAATTCCGTCATTCAATTGCCAACGGGAAGAATTCAGCTTCTCCTTGCTATAAATTGAAGGCAAATCGCAACAATTCAAGAGGGGGGAAACAGACGAGAATAAAGCAGCGGCTTGGCCGCTGCTATGGCGGACGGCTGGCAGACGCGAACTGGCGGCGGCATCAGTTCCGGCGAGCGGTCGGCAGTAGTAGCTCCGGGCAGAGGTTAGGCTGTTCCATCACAGCTCCAATTCCTCAATTTCTTCATCTTCTTCAACAATTGGTAACCCTATATGTTATTTCTTCAATTTTTTCTCCAGTTCTTTGTAAAAGTTTGTTTTTTGTTCAATTTTCACATTTTTATTTTTCTTGTTGTGTTTGTTTCAAAAATTCCAAAAATGGTTGGTGTTCTTTTATGGTTTTTTAATGTTTATATTAAATCCCTTATGAATGAGAATTGATTCAAACTAGTTTTTCTTCAATTATTGAGCAAGTTGTTGTTGAATTGGTTGAATTGCATAATTTGATTTCATAAGTAGGTTGGTATGTGGAATTCGGTTTTTTGTTGAAGCTATTTTAGCTCCATAAGATAGTTAAATGATTTCCGAATTCATATGTGATTCTTTTTCGTGCTTTTGTGTTCGTTGATTTTAAGGAATTTGGACTTCTTAGCCCCATAAGATGATTCATTTTTCTTAGAATTCGTTATTGAGTGATTGTTATGTTTTCGTGTGTTCGTTTGTTATTTTCATTAATTTGAGGTTGTTTAAGCTCAAAAACAATTCTTGATTTTGTGAAAATATGTTGTGTTCATTTATGTGAATAGAAAAAACGTCATTGGTTTGAGAAGTTCATGGAAATCTGTGAAATGTGCTCATCATTAGGAGAAAGAGTTTATTAAAATACATAAGGTATTGGCGGTTTGTGAATAGATTATGTATGAGAGTTGAATGCATAATAGATACTCTCTTTTATAAACTTTTTCTATAGTGGAAGTATGTTTTCATGCTTGAATAGAGAGTTGGGGTTCTAAGGTATATTTCAAAACGGGCCTTTGAATTGCATGACTCCGGGCCGTGTGGAGAGTTGACAATCCTCCATATCGTGGTTAAGGAAATGAATCGACTCGGCCTTTGATTGATTTTTTTATTCTTAAGTGCGTAAGTTACGTAATATATTGTCTACGTGCATATTATACGTGTAATGTTCAACTCGTGTTTGTTCTTTTTTTTCATTTTGTCTCGGGTTCTTGGCGGTGTTTCTTGGGTTACCTTTATTGGAGAAGTAATATCTTTTGAGCTTATTTCCCCCATTTTATCAAAAAACCAAAAAAATAAGAAAATACATAAAAACCAAAAATATTTACTTTTCATCCAACACCCCCCCTATTGTGTTTAGTGTTATAAGTTATATTATAAGTTCTTTGATTATATAAGTTATATTTATAAGTTTTCATATTTATTTAGTTATAAGTTTTAGTTATAAGTTTTATAAGTGTTATAATATGTGTAGTAGTTAATTTATTTTGTTTAGTGACAATGTGTGTGCATGCTTAAATGATTTCAAAAGTACAAACTTTCTCCGTGGGATCGACCCTTACTTACCCTAGCTATAGTTTTTATTTGATTCTATTTTGGGGGTTAGCTAAGGTTATTTTATAAATTTTTAATTTGTTTTGGACCACACGACAAGTCCCCAACACAACCATCTATAAAGCATCCTATGAATAGCTTTAGCATATGGGCAAGAGCAACACAAATGATCACAAGTTTCCACCTCCTTATTACACATTACACAGGACATGTCAATTGTAATAAATCTACTTAGTCTATCCTTAGTGATGATTCTACCTTTCCAGATTAACCAGACAATGAAACAATGTTTAGGTATTGACCATTTATTCCAAACAAAATTAGTCCATTCTACTTCTTCATGTGTATCTTTTAGCCAGTTATACCCATCCTTTATGTTGTAGCTATTAGTTATACTCATGCCTAGGAATAATCTTCTGTTTTAGATCATTTTCTTCGAATAGTAACAATCATCAGCTTTTATAGCATAATGCCATATAGAATTGCTTTTGAGATATTTGCTGTGAGCCCATCTGACCCATGGTGAGTCCTTTTTATTAGCTATATCCACATAAGCTTCATGATGCATGCCTGGTTCCATAGCTTCAAGTTCTTCAATCCCAATCCACCTTTTTGTTTATAGAGACTTTTTTTATGCTTGAGTGTGGAACGCCAAAGAAAGTTCCTTCAAAGGGCCATAATTTTTTTTCATAACAGTAATAAGTAACAAGAAGATTCTGCTCCAGAAAACACTACACCATATAATACTGAGT
Organism: Cuscuta campestris; assembly: GCA_900332095.2. Taxonomy (NCBI): domain Eukaryota; kingdom Viridiplantae; phylum Streptophyta; class Magnoliopsida; order Solanales; family Convolvulaceae; genus Cuscuta; species Cuscuta campestris. The sequence goes on from OOIL02000115.1 coordinate 169,106, forward strand.
TGATCAGTTTTGTTCTTCTAGCATAAAACAAGTGTTTAGTAGAAAAAGAAGAGATTTTTAGAGTTATCTTTTCCACTATCTTATCACACTCTCTTTCACTGATGCGAGATGCACATATGGGACTTCCCAAATATCTAAAAGAGAGAGTTCCTTTAAACATTTTTGTTCTCTTTGGTGTGGTGTTATAGCATTCCCCAGTTACACCACCAAAAAAACTTGAGACTTATCATAATTTAGATGTAGTCCAGTTGTGTTCTTGAAGTGATCAAGACTAGAGATAGTGCACTCAACAAACCAAAGATTAGCTTTGCAGGCCACTATTAAATCGTCAACAAACACTATATTGATAAGTTTAAGAGCCTTACATCTTGGATAATACCTGAAATAGTCATTTTTTGAGTAGGGGCTAAAAGTTCTTGTGAGATATTCCATTATAATTGTGAATAAAAGGTGGGAAACTGGGTCCCCTTGTCTGATTCCTCTTCCTCCCTAGAAGAAGCCAAAAGCCTCACCATCAAGCTATACAGACTAAGCTACAGTTGTAACACAATAATGAATCCAAGTAATGAATTTCTTTGGGAACTTCAATAGCTCCATAATTTGGGGGAGGCCTTTTCAACTAACTAAGTCATAGGCTTTTCTTAAGTCCAGCTTCATCAAACATCTTAGACTGATACCCTTCCTATTATATCCTCTAGCCAACTCCTGATAGAGGAAAACATTATGCACTAGTTCCCTACCTTTTATGAAGGCACTTTGATGGGAAATTATAATATAGGGAATAACCACCTTTATCCTGTTACAAATAATTTTAGATATTACCTTATAAATCACATTGTAGCATGCTATAGGTCTGAAGTCACTTATGTTTTCTGGACAGTCAACCTTAGGGATAAGGCATATAATGGTATGGATGATCTGTTGAAGAGTAACCCCATCTCAAAAAAACACCAGAACAGCTTTAGAAGCAAGTTCTTTTACCACACTCCATTGGTGTTTGAAAAAGCCACTGCTATAACCATTTGGTCCCGGGCTATTGCAATTTGGAATGTCAAACATACATTTCTTAACTTCATGTATAGTGATAAAAGCAATAAGTTGGATTTTTTTGTTCCACTGAGAGCACTTCACCTTCACCAATAATATAACTCTGGATGTCTTCTGTCCACTTTGTTTCACCTAGCAGACCCTGAAAGTAATCCACCATAACTTGTGCAATGTTAGTTTTCCTATCTACAAATAGCCCTTTAGAATCCATATCCTGCCCAGGGGATGAGCATTGTTATTGATAAAAAAGTTCCAAACCTGACAAACCTTCCTCTCTATGCTACTGAAATTATCCATTCTTATTTTAGTTTTCGATAACCCAAATAGGTAAAAATTATTCTCTCTCAGGAAGAATATGACTTCCTCTTGTTTATTAAGGCTATTCAGCCCTCTTATGTTTCAACATCTTATCATTTTAGGAAGGGGTAATGCCCCTCATAAGGGGCTTTCTCTAATACTTTATGGAGGCTACTCATAAAGTCACCTTCCTCTTTATCCATTGGAATCCTTCTAGCTATTTTCTTCTCATCAACTGTTGTAAACTCCTCATCATTTGGAGGGTCTTCTTTGTGACTCGCATTTCCTTCCTGAGTTTTCTCATTTGATACTTCTTTCTCAACCAGTTCTCATCCACTTGAGCTTCCTTATTCTGCTTTGGTCTCCACATAATTCTTTTAGGTTTGTCCTCTTGCTTTCTAGCTTCCTTCTTCCTACATGTGTCTTGTAGGTGCCCTAGTTTCTTAAAATGAAAGAAAATGCAGGGATACCATAACCTCGACTTGAATTCTAGCATAAACAAATTCAGTTTTCATTGCAGTTGCTTTGTCCCTTCTGATTGGTTTCCCACTAAAGTTACCCAATTAACTCAATCTAGAGATGCTCCAATACTTCACATCCAGGTCAGGGAATTATACCCAGATTGGGATGTCTGACATGTCATCAACATTAATCTTCATTCTTGGTTTCCATTGTTGGACTAAAACTGGTTTATTATAAAAGTAGTAATACCTCCTTTTGATATGATTCCCTTCATATCATCTTCCTTATTAAAATGTGACTATGAATTGCCCATCCTTCAGCACTTCCACATCATCAATAGGATGGGTTTTCCATATACGGTTGACATAACCTTTTACTTCCTCAAGTGGTGGATTTGACCCCAAAATACAACATACTATCAAAGAATTCTAGAAATATGTTGAGTCAATAACATCCTTTGTAGTGTTTTCTTCTGTTCTTACGCTTATTTCTTTTGTATTTAAAACTTTTCTTTTTTAACAAGTTTTAATTTTATTCCATTTTTTAGGGTGTAATCAAATGTCCTGAGATTTTCGGGCTTGCGTTCAGGGTCAAGCATTTGATCGAGGAGATGGGTCGCGGCCAATACCGCACCAACGACATGAGCTCAAGTAAATGGTGAGACATGCAAGCGAAGGTTTCAAAACATTGCAGTATTTGGAACGAGGTGAATAAGTCCCGGATGAGTGGCCAAAGCGACACACATGTTATGAGCGATTCCTTGGCCCAATACGCTCGTGAGTGGGGTGCGTTAACGAGTATCAAGGCATGGAAACTCATGCCTGAATCCAAGAAGTGGCATACCGTCTCGAAACTTTAAGTCTCAAAATGGTCTAAGACGTATTCGTCAACCAATGTGGGTTTGGGACATTCCTCCTCTCGAGTCGAAATAAATTTGAACAACTCCAATGAAGCTGAGGAGGAGTACATCCCTCTTTTGGAACCTCGTTGCCCCCAGACGTAACAACCGAGGAAAACGTTCAACATTCTCGGAGAGTTGGAAGAGAAGTTGGACGAGATATCAACGTACATGAAAATGTGTGTTTCTCTCTAACTAGAAAAACAATACAACATAGAAATGTGCATGTTGTGGACTCCAACGGGTCACTTAACCAGACATGCTAGAGAAGGCACCGATGAGGCGAAGGTGACCATATGGGCAAAATGGAACACGTGCAACTAGTTGTTATATTTTTTCGTTGTTATTTTTTCTCCTATTATTTTTTTATCGTTGTATTTTTCTTTATTGCAATCTTTTTCTCGTATGAATGCATTTAGTTTGAATTATGTATAGACTAATATTTTGATTTTTAGGTTTACAAAAGACATTATCTACAAAACAAAAAACACAAAAAAAATTATTCAAGCCTCTGGCCATTACGTATCTACAAGTAAGGGGCATGTCACATTGCGCCTACATGAAGACGATCAAACCCCTATCATGCCATCAAAACACATGGTCCGCTTTAAAAAAAATTTGAAATCTACTGCCAAACAGGCCTAGGTCTAGGTCCAAGGCAGCATCCCGTTCAACTTATTTTTTCTGCTTATTACTTATTTCTATTAAAATTAGATAAGATCAGACTAAATGAAATCAGATCAGACTTGATCTTAACAAGATTAATATTATTATTCTATTATTATTATTACTATTATTACCATTATTGTTAGTATTATTATTACTATTACTATTAATATTATGATTATAATTATTATTACTATTGTTGTTATTACTATTAATGTTAACAATATTATTATTGTTACTATTATTATTACTATTATCATCATTATTGTTAATTATCATTATTATTATTATATTTATTATTACAATTGTAATTATGACTATTACTATTATTATTATTATTATTCTGACTATAATCACTATTACTGTTGTTATTATAATTATTGTTATTATTATTACTACTACTAATATTATTATTACTATTATTATTAGGATTACTCTTATTATTATTATCATCATCATTGCTACTAATATTATTATTACTATTATTACTATTATTATTAATATTTATATTATTGTTGGTATTACTATTATTATTATTAATAATAATATTTCTATTATTATTATTTCTATTATTATTGTTATTATTATTATTATTACTTATATTATTATAATTACTTTTATTATCAATATTTCTATTATTATTATTATAGTTATTATTATTACTATTCTCATCACTATTATTACTATTACTAATTTTATGAATATAATTATTATTATAAGTATTCTAATAAAAAGTTAGCTTTAAATCCGAATAAATTAGAACTTCAATCGAACAGAGCCCAAATTGGTCCTTGCTGAGAATCCTACTATATATAAAAAGAAAATAAAATAGATTATGTTGTTTCCCTCCCAAAATGGACTGCTACTGTCCAAACACCTCCTGCCCAATAACATACATAATAACACTACCTCATACAGCTGGATTGTATACATTCAATGTATTCAAGGCTCTGGTCATACAGCTAAATGATTTTTCTCCTCATACAGCTGAATAATTAACAGTTTCACAAAACATTCACGAAATCAATTTAAAGTATATCCTACTTGGAACAAAATCAATACGGAGTAAAATCATCAAAAAGTGAATAACCTCATCAGTACTTAACTTACAGAAGTTACAATACTAAAGTATGAGTATTATATTATCTTTATATTCGATAGTTCTGATCTAATCCATTACGGAGATCAAATTTAAAAACAAATCCATTAAAGAATAAAAATGCTCACCATTCTCCAAAGGGAGCCGGCAGGGTAAAGGAAAGTCACCGGAGGACAGGCCGGCAACGATGGAGTGGTGGTGTGCAGAGTCACAGAGGACTGGGAGGTAGATGAGAGGGAGGCGAATTCCTGGTCATGATTCTTAGCAGCGATATTGTAATCATTAAGCTCCAATTTTTTTCTTTCTTTTACCATTTTAAGGCTCTATTCATAATTAAAGTGGTTTTGTCTGGTCTAATCTAATATGATTATAATAAGAATAAGTAATAAGTACAAAAAATAAATTGAACGGAATGTTGCCTAAGTATGAAGAATAATATTATAAAAAAATACGGAGTATAATATTAAATATCCTTCAAAGTAAATATAATATTAAATAAATACATAATACTACAAATTACAGAGTATAAAATTTTTATATACTACCTCCGTCCCAAGATGTAATTAACATTTCGAATAACATGCAAAATATCATCTATTTTTAAATCATTTATTTACAAATTTGTAGGAAAATAAAAGGTAAAAGTTACACTGTTTGAGAATAGATCAAAACTTCTACAAAGATGCAAAAAATACTTTATTTTATCAAATGATAAACCAGAATGAGTAAACGAACAAAAATTAGCAAGAGACCGAAATAGTCACTGTTGCTTACATTTTAGAAAATTATATGGTCGACTTAAGGTACATCATGGACCTATATATGAGCAAAATGAGCATTTTTCAACTTACTTAAATTAGCATCTATTTTTTTAATAAACAAAATTTTTTTTTAAAAAAAAAAGAAATTTTAGGAGCCAAGCAAGTAATTCTTTTCTTAAATGACTTCAATTTAGTGCATAAAAAAAGTAAGTTTTACAATAAGTAAAATTATATACAAAGTTTAACGGATTTGTCATTTTAAATAAACAAAAAATCATTAAAGGATTGAATATGGTAGGCATGACCACAGGGGTATAATTTAGACCATCGAAGATGTTCCTTAAGTTTTGATCAAACTAAATAAAATATTTATTTGATGTGTATAAATTACTGTTTGATTGAAATTATATTAAAATTATATAGCAATTAGTGTAATTGATTGCTAATGAATTATGCTACGTTGTCATTAGAAAAAATGATCACATGAAATAACTTAAATATACTACGGAGTAATTTTAATTTGAGTAAATTTTATAATTGGCCCTTTATAACAGGGGAGTTTCCTTATTTAGTCCTCTATTATCAAATAGTATCTCAGTGGTCATTCTTTTATGGGTACCTTTCCAGAAATAGTCCTTTTTTGATCTTCTATCATGTTTGTGTTAATTTGAGGGCTAAAAGTGTAATTTCACAATGATAATATATCTTTTTTGTCATATACAATTCCATAGGTTGTTCCATTTGCGTCGTTTGTGAATTATAATCGCTTTTTACGACAACTATAGTCTACAAATGTGATCTTTTGTCAGAACCTAGCCCACAATCATAGTCATTATTTTTTTGTTACCTGCTTAACCAATATCAGAACACGTCACTAGACATAATGTTGATGTCAAATTATACTTTAGCCTTTAAATTAACACCAACACGGGAAAAAATAAAAAAGGATCATTTGTGAAAAAATACCCTTAAAAAGGACTACGGGGGTAATATTTGATAATAGAGGACTAAATATGGAAACCCCCTATTATAAAAGGCCAATTATGAAATTTACTCTTTTAATTTGTAGATTACCAATAATGGATCATTTAATTCTAAGTGTGGAGTAATAAAATAATTATGATGTAATTAATAAAATTTATACTTATTAATTTTTATATTTTTATAATTATTAATCATTAAAAATTTGATTTATTTCTTTCCGTGCGCACCGGTATGAAGCTAGTGAGGATATAACACTCGTATATAACTCATACTCCGTATAATATAAGCAGCAATAAAATTCCAAGCTCAAATTTTCAGGAGAATTAGGATCCACAAGCCATGGGTCTAGCGATGGACTTTTCGGATTTAATAATTTGCGATTCGATGAAGCCGGCGGAGGAGGTTGACGTGGAAGGCGAAGGAGAGATGCCCGACGAAGATTCAGGTGTCCGTATTGTTGATTCATTCAAGGACCCTTTGGGAACCATTGTGGAATACAGTGGTTGCGAAGACATGAACACTCCTGGCGATTATCAAGATTTCTCCGATTCCGAAGATGAGAAAACCTTTAGACAATACAGAAAGGAATTTCTCGCTAGTGATGTGAGTTTTCATCTTTCACCTTCATCCGCGAATACAGATTTTCAATGTTTGATTGTGTTTTCGTTAATTAGGGTTATGATATCACTACCTTCTATTATTATCCTTTCACGATGGGTCTCCTCGAACCCATCCCTCTGGAACCTGGCGAAAGGTTATATGAAGCTTGCGTCCATGCTGTACAAAGATTGATTACATATCTCAGGGAAAAGGTTTATTGTTTTTTATTATCTATGTCATATATCTTGTCAGGATATGTTTGGTACACAGAATTGATGGAATTGGAATTGAATTGGGAGCTGAAATTCTATAGAATTGATTTGGATTCTCCACTTCCAATTCATTTTTGGCACTACCAATTCTAAACTCACATATTTTTGTGCTACCAAACAGCAGAATTAGAATTGTTGTCCCCAATTCCAATTTCATAGTTTGAATTCCGTGTACCAAACGGAGCCTCAAAGAAGCTGGTTTTGAAATTTTTCTTTTGTCTGATCAAAAGCCACAACTCTGCAGAGAGGAAGAAGTCTTGAATTTGTGGAACTTATTAAGGCAAATACGGCTATAAATACTTCTCGTTTCTATTTCGCCACCTTTACCGCTATGGAATGTGGAAAACTAGGAACTTATCAAGCCAGACTGTTTCGAACTATTCGAGGCAGCGAGGTTGAGATTTTTCAGTTTAGGGAGGCACCTATGGTAAAAATCAATATGTTCCTCTGTGAAATTATAGCCTACATGAAGTTATTAAATGATCTGATTATACCCTTTTTTCGTTGCTACCCTGCAGGTAGATGGAGATCAGAAGCTGTGGAATTAGTGTCTGCACATGGTCCTATGTGGTTTGTGAGTTTAAATAGATAAGCTCTATTTTGTTTTCTGTTTTGGTAATTTATTGCAGTGCTCCAATGGTTGTGAAGCCATTATAAAGTCTTATGGTTATTTATGTTAAATTGTGACACAATCTTTTTCATCCTTAGTTGTTGGTTGTCCTATGTTGTCTGTGAGTCTAAAAAGATGAACTCTACCTTGTTCTCTGTTTTATTTTGTTGCTGTGATCAAATAGCTGTGAAGCCATTATACAATCTTATGTTTATTTGTGTTGAATTGCCACACAATCTTTTTCAATCTTATATCTCTTACATTCCCAATTTTAGTTCACGCGAAATTATCTAGTTGTCATAATTTATGCATTGAAAAGATAAATAGTTAGGGAAATCACCTTAGGTAGGACTAAAATATAGACAAAAGTACCAAAATAGGACTTTCATATTTTTTCCCGAAATAAGACTTCATACTGTGGTAATGTGGTTGTAATGTGGCACTGTACATTTGCACATTACTATACTTTTTGGTAGTGTACATGACCATGTTTGGTAATGTAAATGCATTTTAACTCCTATTTCGGGAATAAAAACATGAAAGTTCTATTTTGGTATATTTTCAATGTTTTATTCCACTTTAGTCTTTCTCCCACATAGTTATGGGTCACCAAAAGAAAAATATTTTGGGAGAATTTTTCTTAAAATAAGGTCACCCACGGTATCCCACCGGGATTTAAAGTGTTTAGTAGAATGCCCATCTGACCCTCCCATGTCTTTCGTAGATGGAAGCAACAGAAAGAACGCATTGGTATTTGGTACCATATCCTACAATGATAACAAAATGTAATAGGGGCGCATTAAAAACAAGTTTTCTTTGTTGAATCTCCTATTGTTTGATCGCCCTCTCCCCTTAGACTATCCCCATTGGGGGATTTAGGAATTGTGAAATAAAATAAAACGGGCACGGGGCGGTCTCTTTGAAAACCAGATTGAGATTATATTATGATTTATTGTCCTCACAATCCTGTCGGATTGGGGTGTGGGGACACCTAGGTGGGCAATCTAACTTTGAAATAAAATAAAAAATTATACTGGGGAAATAAAGAGTGAATGGTGAAGAGAGAGTGTGGTACTCAAATATTCAGGGTTCCAAAATTGGGATCTGTACGGATGGGATGGGATTCCAAACCTTTTTTTTGTTCTTTTTTGTTCCTTTGTATTCCATCCCAAGCTTCTCTCACTATCCTTTCTTAAACTTTCATTACTTTTTTTTGTACTTCCTCCATTTCAATAAGCCATTCATCTTTCTTTTTTTATTTTCTACAAGATACTTCTACTTTCTATTAAAAATTATTTTTACACCATACTTTTTCATTAACAATTTAACTGACGCATTTTACTTTTAAACATCACACAAGGGCAAAATTGAAAAGTCATCATAAATATATGTTCTTTATTTTGGCTAAAAGTCAAACGGGGAAGAGTTTATCGAAACAAAGCATGTATTTTTTATTCCAATACAACTCCATTCAACAACTTTCCATTGTGTGTCCTCTTTATAATACAAGCTTGTAATGTCTGACAGAATGTTTTGTTGCAAAATTTGAAAAACATACCCCATACCATATGTTCATTTTTACAACCTTACTATCATCAATTGTAGGGGATACTTCAACGCACATGTATTCAACAAATCCAGAATTTCAGTACTTGCCATAAAATAAAACAAAACTTCATTTACTTGTCAAAACAAAAAGTACTCATTTTGGCAATGGCTCCACGGAGCATTAGGATAATTTCAGCCTTGAGAGTTTGCATGGCAGAGGATTGAGAGCCAGTATATGATTCAGCAGTGGAGCTTGTACTCCTATGACTTCGCTCCCAAGATCCCTCACGAGATATATCACTTAAAATACTGCCTACTCTAAATATTTTTTTAGGATCATACCCGAGAAGTAGTAGAAGTGTCTTAGAGGTTTGAACATTAGCATGCTCTAATCGTATCATATCTCACCTTCACGTAATATGTTACAAAGAAGTGTTATCTAGCTAGGTAATATGGAAGGAAAGAGGAACATACGTATATATGTTTGTCGAATACACACGGTCACACTAACCAAAACACTCAATACAATTCAACAATAATTAAAAGAAATGATAAATTAAATTGAATTTATAACAATAATGTAACCAAACTCAAAACAATGTGTCAATCACCCGTGCTCCAGCTCACCTTTTCGCACCTAGACCCCTTCCATCCTTGGACCCATTCGCACCGTACCCCATACCCAAGCGGCCAAACCATTTACGTAGCCCTGTGATACGGGATTAATTATTATTATTATTATTATTAGTATTACTATTATTAATGGTTAGTGGTTATTATTATTATTATATTAGGTAGTATCTTTATTTATGGTTAGTGGTTAATTATATTATTATTAGAAAGTAGTATTCTATTGTTAGGATATATGTTACTATTTATAATTAGGATTCCTAAATTATTTAGTTTTCTTCTATGGTAAGGATTCTTTGGACGTCCTAGCTATAAATGTATCCATTTCAATGAATTATTAATCAATGAATAAAGAAAATATTTTATCCTAAACTTCAATCTCTCTCTCTCTCTTTCTCGCCTCTTTTGTTCTTGAAGTTCGAAGGTGCTCGAAATCCTCCCCTATCCCGATACGATACCGTATCAATTGGTGCTTTCATTGTTGAACTCACCAAAAAAAACCCAAAAAAAAATCATCACCATTGAATTCATAAAAAAACAATGATGAATTCTATGTTGGGGGAACTTTGTGTTTTATTAGAGACTCTTCTTTATGAAAAAATTGGCTTAGATGAAGGAATGTGTGCCGTTGATGATTTTGTTGATGAAATTATAAAGAAGCTCCAATCGTTCCGCCATATTGAAGGTGAATTCTCTTATAATTTGGACTTATATGCATTCGGCATAAAAATTTCTTGTTCAATTCAAGATTTAGTTCGTGGTCCCCCAATTCTACCAAGTTTGATCCCGATAGAGTTATACATCTTCAGAACAAACATGATGAACGCAATAAGGGAACTCATCGGTGCTCTGCTTTCTCCACCAAATTTAGCCGCTAAGGCTGGAGATGTGACTGTTTAGTTGGTGGAAAACACAGCCGCACACACAGGTCCTCTTGTGGAAAATTTAAGCGATGAACCACATGTTGAAGATGACATGAAAAGTGAGTCCAATATCATGGATACCAATAAGTCACTCACGATGAAGGAGGAAATTGTTGTTCATCCGGTAGGTATTTCCGATGATGCTTTTGTTATTGTGACTGATCCTGTTCCTACAGACAATGCTAATGAGGATGCACACCACCAAGACCGCAAGGAAGTTTTTGGGGACAATCCAATTGTTTTACGGGATTAATTATCATTATTATTATTATTACTATTATTAATGGTTAGTGGTTATTATTATCATTATTGTTATACTCCCTCCGTCCCTGAAAACCTTTCTCCTTTCTTTTTTCATCCGTCCCAAAAAACACTCCTCATTTCTATTAAAAAGTCACTTTTACCCCTTACTTTTTCATACGCTACCTATCACATCATACCTTTTTACTTAATAATCTATCCATCAAATCATACTTTTACCCATCACATCAAAGGATATTTTTGGAAATTCAAAACCAAAATACACTCTCCTTAAATCCCTCTTCAATATCAAAACTCTCATGTTTTCCGGGACGGAGGGAGTATTAGGTAGTATCATTATTTATGGTTAGTGGTTAATTATATTATTATTAGAAAGTAGTATTCTATTGTTAGGATATATGTTACCATTTATAATTAGGATTCTTAAAATATTTAGTTTCCTTTTATGGTAAGGATTCTTTAGATGTCCTAGCTATAAATGTATCTATTTTAATGAATTACTAATCAATGAATAAAGAAAATATTTTCTCCTAAACTTCAATCTCTCTCTCTTTCTCGCCTCTTTTGTTCTTGGAATTCGAAGGTGCTCGAAATCCTCCCCTATCCCGATATAATACCGTATCACCCTGTATCCCAACCACACCTCAACCCCACACAATATTAGCGACAAAATCTAAAACCACATCAACGAACACCCCACATTATACATTGTCATGTTGGCATTAATCGGTGTCAGGATTGTCAACATGCATTATAATATTTGGCGTTGTAACTTCAGCTGCAAGATTGTATAGTTTGTATAGTGACTTTGTGGCAGGAAATTGGGAGTGGATTTTTAAGGAAAAAATGATTTTTGATCATATTTTGAGATAAAAATATGAGAATCATATTTTGATTATTTTCATATGTTTTAATTCTATCTATCATGCTAGGACTAAAAGATATGCATTATGTCCAAAATAGGACTTCTATATTGTTATATAATACCTAAAATTAGTATATTGCATTCTAATATTGATCTGAATGCAGTTATATTTTAAATTATTTCTCACCTGGCGATTTCTTTTACAAAGGTTGCGTCCAAGCTGTACAAAATTTGATTGCATATCTCAGGGAAAAGGTTGTGTTTTTTTATCTAAATCATGATGTTCGGTTGACATTGGGGATGATACTCGCTCATTTGGAGCTCTGCCGGTCCCCCGTTTCCAAAATTGATTGATGGTTCCCAAGTCCCAACCCCTAACCCCCCTAACTCCCACCGAACCCCACCCCAGCCCAATCCCTGCGCCCATCAAATGAGCGAGTGTCATCCATTGACACTCGATTCTAGTATCAACGGAACTCTACCGGTCAGAATTTTTTGTTGTCTATTTGTCTGATCAAAAAATCGTCCCACCACTGCAGAAAGGAAGAACTCTTGAATTTGTGAAACTTGTCAAGGCAAATTGGGTGATTGGTACCCTTCAGGGCCGGCCCAATAGGGGGACAAGGTGTCCGTCCGGGCCGGGCCCAAATATGTTAGGGGCACAATTTTTTTTAAAGTATTCTATATATATATATGTGTGTGTGTGTGTGTGTGTGTGTGTGTGAATATAAGCCCAGGCCCAGTCCACCCATGACCCATCCCTTTACTTAGCCCATTCCATGTGTACATGTGTAATCTGTAGACCCAAATAAAAAAAGAAACGGAAGAAAAGAAGTGCCGATCGAAGACACCAGAAACGTCAAGAAAGGGACCGGACGCCGAGCCGAGTCGCCGCCTCCACCGCCGGACGCCGACGCTGAGTCGCCGACCTGCACGCCTCCACCCGGTAATTATTCATAGCCTTCCCTTTCCAATTTTGTAATTTTTATTTCTTAAATCTTAATTTTCTTTCATTGTTTCCTTTTTTAAATTTAAAATCTAGGGTTAATTATTAGTTTTTAATTTGAAATCTTTTCTAATTTGATTCTTTGAAATAGAATGAATGAATGGTTTTATATGTTATTTATTTGATTTGGATGAATTGATTTGAATTTGTTATTTATGATAATTATATATTTATATTAAAAAAAAACAGAAAACCGAAAAAAGAACTGATAAATTGATATGAATTTATGATTTATAAAAAATTTAAAAATGAAAAAGAAAAAACAATTAAAAAAATAAAAATTGACGAATTGATATTAATTTATGATATATTTATTTGCTTGCTTTTTTCAGTTTTTGTTCTTGATTTTACTTAGTATAATACTACAATTTTGCCATTTACTTTTTTCTTGTAATAATATTGCATTAATTATAATTTAAATATAATTAGTTTACATATGTGAATTTTTTAGACAATTAAGGATAAGACTTTCAGGGCCTTTTTTCTGTTTCGGCCCAGGCTGGTTGAATCCTCAGGGAATCCTTGCTCTCTATTTCGCCACATTTACAGCTATGGAATGTGGAAAGCTATGAACTATCAAGCCAAACTGCTTCGCTCTTGTTATGGTGACAGAGTTTGAGATCCATGCATTTAGGGAAGCAACTATAAGGTAATAAAGATGTCCCCGTATGAGATTATATATATAGCCTACACCAAATTAAATAATCCGATCATACCTTTTTTTTAAAAAAAAAAAACTACAGGTAGAGATGGATGAATTTCGAGAATGCTGAAGTATGATATAATTATGTGTGCATTGTTGGTGGTCATATGTGGTTGGTCTGTGAGCCTAAAAAGATAAACTCGATGTCGTTCTCTATTTTATAGAGTTAAAAATGATACAATTTGATAATAATTTGTCTTATTGAATATTGAGAGATATGTCCCTATATATAGGGATTACAAGAGAGAGTCATATTCCTAGTAGGAAAGGAATAAAGTAATTATGGTAATACAAGAATAAAGAAACTAACTAAAACAATATTAGGAGTCTTCCTATTATCCCCCCGCAAGCTGATCAACGGATACGAGGGGCAGCTTGGAACACAAATAATGGAACGGAGTCGGAGGAAGCGGTTTTGTTAGGATGTCAGCAAGCTGCTCAGAAGAAGGAACATGATGCGTAGTCATAGTGCCAGCCATAACCTCGTCTCGAACAAAGTGACAGTCAGAGCCAACATGCTTCATGCAATCATGGAGAACGGGATTCTTGGTGACACAGATTGTGGACTCATTATCACAATAAATCTTAGGTTTCGTAGGCGGAACATGCAGAGCATCCATAATATAACGAAGCCACATCGCCTCTGCCACCCCTGCGGCCATAGCGCGATACTCAGCTTCAGTGGAGGAGCGCGAGACGCGAGTCTGTTTTTTTGTGCACCATGAGATAAGATTCGGCCCCAGCATAAGAAGATACCCAGTGGTGGAACGACAATCATCTTTGTCATTAGCCCAGTCAGAGTCCGAATAAACAGCAAGATCAAGAGAGCCTTTTCTGAACAGAAGGCCATGAGAAGAAGTACCCTTCAAGTAGCGAAGAATACATTTGAGAGCCAAGTAATCCTTCTCTGTAAGATTATGCATGGTCTGAGAAACTCGATTCACAGCATACTGAATATCAACGCGAGTTACCGCAAGATAGTGTAGACCACCCACAAGGCTACGGAACAAGGTTGGGTCGGAGAAGGTGGGCGAGATCTCCTGGGTTGGCCGCGCCGCCATCGGAGTGACAGTGGGTTTGGAATCAGTCATGCCAGCCCGTTGAAGAAGATCAAAGATGTATTTTGTCTGATGAAGCAAGATAGTATCCGCAGAGCGACGAACCTCAATGCCAAGAAAGAAATCCAGAGGACCCAAGTCTTTGAGGCGAAAATTTTTGTGCATAGCCTGAGTGACAGCAGAGATGAGATCAGAGGAGCTCCCTGTAATAATGATGTCATCAACATATAGGAGAACAATGACCATGCTGCGGGAGCTCTGAAAAGTGAACAGACTGGTGTCATGACGACAGCACTGGAAGCCAAGTGCCTGTAAAAAAGTAGCAAAACAGGTGTACCAAGCACGAGGAGCCTGTTTA
Organism: Cuscuta campestris; assembly: GCA_900332095.2. NCBI lineage: Eukaryota > Viridiplantae > Streptophyta > Magnoliopsida > Solanales > Convolvulaceae > Cuscuta > Cuscuta campestris. Next base: position 184,154 of record OOIL02000115.1, read on the forward strand.
AGGCCATATAGAGATTTGCGTAGCTTGCAAACAAACTCAGGCCTATTTGGATTGACGTAGCCCGGTGGTTGAGACATATAAATATCCTCATCGAGTGTACCATGGAGAAAGGCATTGGTAACATCAAGCTGGTGAAGAGGCCAATCATAGTGTAGAGCAAGAGTGAGTACCAGACGGATGGTTTGCTGCTTGACAACCGGGCTGAACGTCTCTTTATAATCAATGCCATACTCTTGATGGTACCCTTTGGCCACTAGACGAGCCTTGTACCGAGAGACGGAGCCATCTGGATTCCGTTTTATGCGATACACCCACTTGCAACCAATAGGATCACGACCCTTGGGTAGGGGCACCAAATCCCATGTGCGATGTTCATTCAGAGCTCCAAATTCCTCATCCATGGCATGACACAAATAGCTATTCTTGGAGGCTTCGTGATAGGTGTGAGGTTCAGAGGTAAGAGGAGAGGTATCAAGGGTGGTAGCAGTATAGGTTTTGGGCTTGAAAATGCCTGATTTGGCACGGGTTTGCATGGGATGGGCATTTGTTGTGGTGAGCGGTTCTGTCGACGGTCGACCGTGTGGGGGTGAACGGGTGATGGTATCGACCGTCTGTAGAGATTCAGAGAGGGGTTGGGAGGGCGGTCGACCGTGGGGTGGGGAACGGTCCATGTGGTGAACCGTCTGTAGAGATTCAGAACGGGTGTAAGTGGACGGTCGACCGTGGGTGGATGTATGAGGGGAATGGTCGACCGTTTGCGGAGCAGTAGACGGAACGATTTGAGAGCTGTGCGGTGCCGGACCTGGTGAGCCTGTTCTGGGAGGAAAGATGGGGATGATGCCTAAGGGGTTAGAGGAGGTTGGGGTAGACAGAAGTTTAGAGTAGGGAAACTGATCTTCTACAAAACGAACATGACGGGAGACATACGTTTTCTGAGAAATAGGATCATAACACTTGTAACCTTTTATGGTGGGATGATAACCCAGGAAAACACAGGGAGTGGAACGTGGTTGAAGCTTGTGATGTGTGTGAGGGCAAAGCCAGGGATACACAAGACAACCAAAAGGACGAAGGTGAACATAATCCGGAGGCCGACCATAGAGGGCTTCAAAGGGGCATTGGTTATTTAGGGTGGCTGTGGGTAGGCGATTTATAAGGTAGTTGGCTGTAGCAAGGGCTTCAACCCAAAAGGAGATAGGAAGATGGGAATCATAGAGTAGAGCAATGACAGTCTCAATGAGATGCCGATGCTTGTGTTCAGCAACACCATTCTGTTCAGGGGTGTAAGGGCAGGACGTGTGATGCAGAATCCCAAGATTTTGAAGAAAAATGCCAAAGGCTGTATTTACAAATTCTTTCCCATTATCACTTCGAAAAATCTGAATATTTGAATTAAAATGAGTTTTAACCATTTTTTCAAGGCTAGTAAAAACAGAGTAAGCTTCAGATTTGTGTTTAAGAGGGTAAATCCAAGTAAATTTACTAAAATCATCAACAAAGCAGATATAGAAACGAAAACCAGAGATAGATGGAACAGAGGTTGGTCCCCAAACATCAGAATGAATTAGTTGAAAAGGCGCTGTGGCCTTATGTTCAGAGAGTTCAAAGGATAAACGACAAGACTTAGACATATGACAGGACTCGCAATGTAATTGATCAGAAAATTTAAAACCTAAAGTAGACAAAATAGACTTGGCAACAGCAGGAGCCGGATGTCCAAGTCGGCGATGCCAAGTGGATGCAGTGACAGCTTGACACACAACAGGGATAGGCTTGGAAGGAAGGGTATAGAGACCATGCTCACAGGGGCCCGTGTACCGCACCAGATTCGTATCGTTGTCCACTATCTGAAAGGAGTTGGCATTAAAGAAAAGAGTGCAATTATTATCTTTGGTAAAGCGGTGAACGGACAGTAAGTTTGAGGTAAGGGAAGGAACATGATTAAGTGAGGGGAGGTGAAATTTACCATTCGGGGTGTGAATTGAGCATGAACCTGTGTGAGTGATGGATAAAGTATGACCATTACCTACAGTAATAGTCAGTGCCATGGTAGGGAGTCGGAGTTTGTAGCTGTGAAAAATCATGCGTAACATGAGTATTAGCACCTGTGTCAAGGTACCAATCACCAATTTGGTTGGTTGTGGTTGCATACATAACACGGGAATTGGTAGCCGAGTTGCTCTCACTAGAAGAATCATCATAGCGATACCAGCAGGTAGCAGCAGAGTGGCCACGCTTTGAACAGATCTGACACACTGGAAGATCGTGTGACGGTCCGCGGCCTCCCCCGTGCCGTAGCTTCGACCGCCGCGACCAGATCTAGAGCCGCGCCCAAAAGACGGTCGACCATTCGGTCCACCTCGACCGCAGCCTCGACCGCTGTTTGTGTACAGTGCAGAGTGAGAAACTCCAGAGGCGGAATCTGCAATACTCAATTTTTGCTCGATTTCAAGATTTATTTCTTTAGAGGTCAACCACCCAGAAAGTTGATTGAGACTTATATTCTCATTGTTCATCCGTATATTTTGCTTGAAGGAGGAATATTCATGAGGGAGGCCTCGGATAACAGCATTCACCACATCTCTCTCAAGAATAACCTCGTTGAGAGCATCCAAATCGGTGAGGATAGTGGCAACTTCATCAAGGTACTGGGTGATAGTTTTTGTACCTTTTCGGAGTGTGTGAAGTTTGTCCCGTAGTTGATAGATGTGAGCGGTAGAAACAAAATTATACCGGGCAGCGAGAGCGTTCCACAGATCGGCAGATGTGGAGAAGTTGCGGGCATGCTTGTGAACAGACGGACTGATGACGGCAAGAAGGCATGCACGGATCTGAGTATCGATCACAGTCCATGTTTGGAACTCTGGGTTAGGGTTTTTCTTGCCATCCTTGGATAATATTTTTGGGGGCACAGCTTCATGACCATCGATCCAACCAAGGAGAAGGTTGGCCTCGAGAGCAGTTTTGACATTGAGAGACCATGCAGGGTAATTTGAATTGGTGAGCTTCTCTGGGATAAGATTATGGAGATTGCGGAGAAGAAGCTTGACGCCAGAAGGAAACGAAGCAAGCGGATCTGAATGTTGAGCCATGGTCGCCGTTTACGGTCGACCGGCGAGAGGGAGGAGACCGGCGGTGAAGCACAGTCTCGAAAAAAAAGGCTAGGGTTTAAACCTAAGCTCCGATACCATGATACAATTTAATAATAATTTGTCTTATTGAATATTGAGAGATATGTCCCTATATATAGCTAGGGATTACAAGAGAGAGTCATATTCCTAGTAGAAAATGAATAAAGTAATTATGGTAATACAAGAATAAGGAAACTAACTAAAACAATATTAGGAGTCTTCCTATTAAAAAACATTGTCACCCACAATATCCCACCTGGATTTGAAGCTTTCACTACAATACCCATCTGACCTCAGGAATGAAAAATACAAAGCTTCTATAGACACTTGAGAGAATTAAAGGGCTTCACGAGGGACAACTTTTAGTCTACAGACAATGTAGGACGACATATTTTATTATCACCCTTTGTAAACGATTGTTCGGGAATCTAGGACTTGTTCTTTTGGCAAAGAATTACTGTCTGTATGCATACTCTATTGTATGTGTTTTCTTTTCCTATATGCTGCTTTGTCACAGAGACGGTTACCATATGTGACCTTGAAGTCTAAAGATTCTTAATATTTGTGAAAAGTATGTTTCTCTTTTTTTGTTTATGCATATGTAATTTTGATAATTTATTTTGATAATTTTGCATCTAATCCACATGATATAAAAAACGTCATTAGCAAATACTCCGTATGAGACAGAGGTCGATGTTAAAAGATATGAAACCATTAGCTCTAGTAACTTCTAATTATTTACTCTTATTAATTAGGGAATTTACGTAAATAGCGCTAAAACATAATGACTTTCGTTAAATAACATCACATGTATTTTTTCGCAATTTAGCACTTTTAGTCATTTTTCATTAGTCATTATTCAAGTAGATATTGGTTATCAGTGGACATTATGGACATTATGAAGTGCTATTTAAAAAATAAAATAATTTAAGATCTATTTAGAAAAATGAGTTAGGTTTTAGTGCTATTTAATGCAAACACTCCCTCCGTCCTAAAATTAATTTCTCATTTTGACTTTTGCAGTCAAAGTTTTTAAACTTTGACTGCATATTACGGAAAATATATATTGAATTTTCATATAAATTTAGTATCAATAGATTCATTTTGAAACATAGTTTTGTAATATATTGTTTTGATAATATATATTCATATAAAAATGGAGATATTAATGGTCAAAGTGCCACATTGGAGACCGTGAAAAGTCAAATGGGAAGTTAATTTTAGGACGGAGGGAATATTTCTTATTAATTATATGTGATACTTGAATCCTAGTTGATTAATGTAGGCGATTCTTCACTCGTAACCTACAGCGTTGTTTGTTAATACGGAGTATGTGATTTTACAATGTTGTTTATCCTGTTTGTACATGTATTCTTCTTATGATAAGAAAAGGAGTGAAGACATTTACGATAAAGATTAGATTAATATATCTTTATCCGTTTTAATTAATGTGTACAAAGATCCATCTGTTTTCTCGTGATGATGATTTTTAGCGTGTATAATTATATTTTTTATTTAAATATTCTTATATGATTCGCTCGTAACATACACTGTTGGTTGTTAATACTTCCTCTGTCCTTAAATAGATTACAATTTTTTTCTCTCTCATTTCGATAATTTTTGTTTGTTTACGCGATTTCATTAAATATTTGATAAAATAAAATATTCTTGTCACCTCTTGTTTTGTAGAACTTTTGACGTAGTTTTTTAATATGTAATTTTTATATCTTATTGATAAAGCAATTTGTAAATAAAATGATTTCGAAAAATAGAAAATTTTACTCCGTAACCCGCAATTTGTAATCAAATTGTGGACGGATGGAGTATGTGATTTTACAATGTTTATCCTGTTTGTACATGTATTCTTCTTATGATAAGAAAAGGAGGGCATACATTTAAGATAAAGATTAGATTACTACTCCGTATTTCTTATTGAAATATTTGTACTAAATAATACTAAAATTTAAGTCAATTCTTTAAATAGCATTTAAATTATTTTATCCCTAATAATGTCGAGAAGGAGGAATAATGTCTACTGATGATGAACATTTACTTGAATAATGACTAATGAATAATGACTAAGGCCCCGTTTGGCATCATCTTCAGAGATTAGCGTTAGCGTTTTGAAAAAGCTATCCGACAGTAGCCTTTAGCGTTTTCAGAATTAATTTGCACCGTTAAAATTTTATCCAAAACGCTAACGCTAATCGAAGACGCTGTTACCAAACAAAGCCTAAAAGTGATACGTTGGGAATAAAACACATATGATGCTATTAAGGAAATATCATTATGTTTTAGTGCTATTTAAGTAAATCGTTATTAATTACCCTATCTTTGGTTCAAAGAATTTGAAAGGGAAAAAAAGAAAATGAAATGGAAAATTTGTTTTTTTTGTTTGTTTAGAGAAGAAAAAATAGGAAAAGTGGAAAAAAAGAAAATAAGAAGACAATGAATTAAAAGAAAGGAAAATTAAATTCTTTCCATTTTAGTGAGAAAAATAAGAAAAAATCATTTTTTTCCTTCTAAATTCATTGAACCAAACATAGTGTTAATGTTACACAATTTTCCTGTGATGATGATTTATGAGAAATTTACCTAAATAGGACTAAAATATAATGACTTTTCCAATATAGGACTATATGTTTTTATTTCCCAATGTAAGACCTTTGGTCATTATGAGTTAGTCATTATTCAACTAAATGTCCAGCATCACTTGGACATTATTCTTCTCACTAGTCATTATTTAGTCCTATTTAGGGAATAAAAAATTTAAGTCCTACATTAGGAAATGACTTATGTTTTAGTTCTATTTAGTGCAAATTTCACATGATTTATAGTGTGTAACTCTTTATCTTGTTTGTATAGTTATATCTTTAGGTAGTGATGATGCTTTCTAGCGTGTAAATTTATACTCCGTATTTTTTTATTTAAATGTTCTTATATGATCTGTGGTGTATAAAATTATACTTATAAATGTTCATTTTGGTTTGGAAATAATATATACATAGTTTTGGTATACTTTCCCAGTTATAAAAACTAATTTTGTTATGTCATCTCTATTTTTGTAGAACGCTTAATAGAGATTTAACATATATAAATTTTATTTTTTGATTTTACACTTACAATAAAATAAATTAAATTGAAATATTAAACGCTTGATAGAGTTTAATTGCACACTTAATTTTTTTTGGTTAGGCAAGAGGCGACCTGAGGCAAGGCTAAGGCGAGCGCCTCATTGCCTTAGGCGTTTTCAGGCTAGGCAACAAATATGGCATCTCAACAAACACGCCTAGGCTCTTAGGCGACGCCTAGGTAAATATGCACGAAGTACATTCACATCATTAAAAAAGCTGGCAAGAAGAATTTACTATAAGAAACTCTAACAGTTCTACAAAAGTATGTTTGCAGCCATTCACAGCCAAAATGATGTTCCGAAAGAATAAGTTAACAGAGATCCAGCTGTACCACTCTAATTAGGAAATGATTTTAGTGCTTCTCTTCTTCTGAAGAGGCAGCAAGCTAAAAGAGTAAAAGCAACTAGATCACAGCTTCTTCCGAAGATGCTGAATTAGTTTGTTGATTTTGTTCCGGTACAAAAAAGTGAAGGATGCTCTCTTTGGTTGTGCCCATCCAGGAAAGACATGGTAAGGTAGGAGCGGAGAAGACGATGTGTTTGTGGATCATTAAATTCATTACAATATACAAACAATGGTTTGCAAAGGGTGTAAATATAATATGCCCTACATTGTCTGTAGACTTACAGTTGTCCCTCGGGAAGCCCTTTACTTTTCTCGGTGTCCATAGAAGCTTTGTTTTTCATTCCTGGGGCCAGATGGGTATTCTAGTGAAAGCTTCAAATCCAAGTGGGATATTGTGGGTGACAATGTTTTTAACTCTATTCTAGAAATTTTCAACCCGAGAAAGCTAAATTTTCATAAATCACGTGAAAGGGTCGAGCTAAAAATTGGGAATGTAAGAGCTATAAGCATGAAAAAGATTGCATCACAATTTAACGTAAATCATCATAAGATTGTTAATGGCTTCACAACCATTTGACCACTGCAACAAAGTACTACATAGAACAACATAGAGTTCATCTTTTTTATACTCACAGACCACATAGGACCACCAACAATGCAAGCATAATTATGTTATGGATCCATACCCCAACACTTAAAACAGGCATACTTCAGCATTCCCGAACTTCAGCCATCTCTACCTGCATATTTTTAAAAAAAATGTATGATTAGATTATTTAGTTAGGTGTAGCTTATATATAATCTCATATGGGGACATCTTTATTACCTTAGGTGCTTCCCTAAACGCAAAGATGTGAAACTCGTCACCATGAACAGAGCGAAGCAGTTTGGCTTGGTAAGTTCCTAGTTTTCCAGATTCCATGGCCGTAAATGTGGCGAAATAGAAAGCAAGAGTACCAATAACCCTATTTGCCTTGACAAGTTTCACAAATTCAAGAGTTCTTCCTTTCTGCAGTGGTGGGATTTTTTGATCAGACAAAACGACAGCAAAAGTTTCTGACAAGACATATGATTTAGATAATAAAACACAATAAACCTTTTCCCTGAGATATGTGATCAATCTTTGAACAGCTAGGACGCAACCTTCATAAAAGAAATCGTCAGGTTCCAGAGATATTGGTCTCATGAGACCATAAACGAAAGGCTCTTCATAAAAGTGGGTAACATCATAGCCCTAAAGAAAACAGCAACCGAACATCAAAATCTGTATTCGCGAATGAATTGAAAGATGAAAAGAAAGATGAAAACTCACATCGCTGGCGAGAAATTCCTCCCTGTATTGTCTAAAGGATTTCTCGTCTTCAGGATCGGAGAAATCTTGATAATCAGGAGGAGTGTTTGTGGCTTCGCGACCAATGTATTCCACAATGGTTCCCTCATCGTCCTCGAATGTATCAAGAATGTGGGAGGAATCCTCCGAATCTACATAGGACTCCTCTGATTTGCCATCGTCGTCAACCTCCGCCAGGTTCCCCTCCCAAGCTGAATCGCATGTTCCCAAATCCATAGAAGCCATGGCTAGTTGGCTACTTCTTCTGATTCTAATTGCCCTAATCAATCGCGCTTCGATTTTCTTACTCCATCTTATATTCCAACTCTCTCCAAAAGGCCCATTGGACCTATGCCTAAGAAGGTTTTCAAAATACTGTGTTAGTTTTCGGATTTAATCCGGTTTGTGTAAAAAAACTGTTACTTTTAAAATGACTACTCCGTAGTATTTATCTATGGAATTTTAGTAACTTTTAAGAATGGAATTTTATGTCTCCCTCTGTCACTAAAATTCTGCATTTGTAACTTTGTATTTCACGCTTCTAACCTTCTGGAGTGTGGCTAAAGTTTGAGGGTGGGAGACATAGATGCTCATTTTTCAAACAGGGATGAAAATTTTTTTCCCTTTTTTTCCTTTTTGTTTCTTTTTTTCTTCTCTTTGTTTTCTTTTCAAAAACTCTTTTTTATGCTTCAAAATTAAAAAATGTTTATGTTTGAAATAAAAATCAAACGAAATAAAAAATTTACATATATTCCATCGGTCTTAAATTATACATTTCATTTTTTTGTTTTCTAAAATAAAAAGAAAAACTTCTTATTGTGACGTTCAAGAAAATAAAACAAAGAATAGCAAAAGGAAATGAAAATAGAAAAAGAAGCAAAAAAATACTCCAATAGAAAAGAGAAAGCGTAGCCATGAAGTGAGTTGATAATTTTATTATATCAATATAAACCTCATTATACGTCGTAATTGAATCCTTATAAAATATTAGTGTGGAAATGGTAAATGACAATATCATATTTATATTTTACTGATTCTTTCTATAACATAATTAATTCCATATATTTTATCATAATGATATTCAAATTTATTCTATTTCCCTTAATAAGTTTATTATGTACAATACCATATTTATCTTTCACTAATTTTGATCATTAATATTATTAATTTTATTACACCATAATAGCTAAATAAATTCATTTCTATTCATAAATAAAAGAGATAATTACTCGTAAGTTGTTGTAAAGTAGTAAATTCTTTATTTGTTCTAAAGATGTTTAATCTAAATTTATTCAATAGTTTGAGACAATTCTAAATATGTTATGTAAGCATAATTAAGAATATTTTTAAATTTATCATTATTATTAGAGTTTTACATTTGAGATCTGTGTTTGGTTGACATTTGTACTACTAAGATGCTATAAATTAATTGATCTTGTATTATATTTTTTATAAAAAAATCAATAGTTTTGGCCGTGATAAGAAAAATTAAGTACCCTGAGTATTAATCAATTGAAAGATTTTTGTTTTAAATTTCGGTTGGTTAAATCAAAAGAATTTGAGTAAGATAAATGTACTCTAATGTAATATATAGATGTAGATAAATGAAAAAAATTTCAAAAGAAAATATATTTATTCATTTTACATCATTATAAATAGCCTTTAGAAAAATATGGAGGACGCTCCCCCCGAATCTGCTCTACTCCTTACTATAACTTTGCCCGACTCACATTTGTTCTTAGACCTCCCAGTGCTTAACTTGTCGAAAAAATGCCACATAATTTATCCAAATATTAATATCTGTATCCTTATATATGGATACTTTTATTCCACATCAACTGTAATAATTTTATTTCATTATATAATTAATTGTATTTATACACTTAATGTATAGTGAAAAATGAAATTTTTTAAAAATTATGTGGAGTATAGTTTATTTTTTCAATCTTAAAAAAACATAAATTTACTGTATATAATTTTATTATAAATAGCATAACTTAAGAGGACAATATAAATATAATTTAGTACCATCATAATTATAAACACTTACCATATTTAAAAATTGGCTAGTGATTGCTAATAAATGAAATATAATATTGACTAGCTTTTTTATAATATGTGTTCGCTTAGTTGTGTGCTTATTTGTCAAAATTATGCCACATAAGCTTTCTAATAAGGGCATGTTTGGGAATAGTGTTAGAGATTAGCGTTAGCGTTTTGAATAAAATTTTAATGGTGTAGATTACTTTGAAAATGGTAACACTAAATGCTGCCCGTAGATAGCTTTTTCAAAATGCTAACGCTAATCACTAACGCTATTCCCAAACAGGCCCTAAGTATGCCATAATAAGTGTGTCATTAATGAATCGTCGGGTTTGTAAGACCAATACTTTCTTGAAGGATAAAAACCTTCTCAAGGATGCTTTTGATTTATCTGTTCGAAAGCTCGACTTCGCCATTTGTTTGCGGGAGGTACGAGGTCGAGAGTCAGTTTAACACCCTAATCCGTCTAGGTTTGCAGCCCCTTTCAGACTAAAGTATAAAGTTGGTATTCGTAAACATTCAAAATATTTCAAACATTGTAACATTTTATTTCATGATAAAGTAATCAGAATAATAACAAAGTATTTAAAGTTGCGAAAGCTTAATAAATCACAATTACAAGCATAATAAATTTATGTCTTTTAAAGCAGTAATTTGAATTCACACATCCATCCCCACCATCTCGCTCCATCTGCCTCCAAGAACTCATCACTTCATTCTTTTTGTTTACCTGTGTGTAACAAATAAAGCATACTACACGCTCAGCATTGAAGCTGAGTAAGAATACCTAATGCGTTGAGCATCCATATAAATGGAATCTCAATTCATAGTTAAATCATTTGATATCGTACACATAATTAATGTTCAGTTCAGACGTTTAATAATCAATATACAACATTCAATATTCAATACTCATATTCATATTCAACATTCAGCAACAATATTTTTAAACTATTCTTAGTATAATGCCAATTTCTTTAATATTTACCAACTCTTAAACTAATTCTAACTCAAGGCACTTCTAACAAACTCTTAAACTATATTCTAGTTTAAGGTACTCCTTACCAACTCTTAAGATATGCTAGTTTAAGGTATAATTTTTAAAATGGTTTTCCAACTCTTAAACTAGCCTTTGCTTAAACTACAATCAGAAATAGAACAACGGACTACTCACTGTTGGGTTGGTTGGTATCCCCAAACGAGTAGGTACTCAAGTTTGGTTTGTGGATCACGTACATACGTTTTAACCCTGACCATCAGACATCATACCCGCAAGCCTTAACTAAATGGGTAGATCTTAGAGTTCTTCTAGATACCCATAAAATCAACATTAAATACTTAAATGGGTATGTCTTAGGGTTTCTAAATATCTTTAATAAAACACATCATTTTCATAATTATCAATATATCCATTTTTAGTTATGATTTAATCAATCATAATCATTACTTTAATCAGAATATTCACTAAAGTTTAATCATCATAATCATCAATCAATAATAATCATCATAACCATTAATCAATAATAATATCTAATAACAAATAGCGGCCCAGCATCGAGTGTGAACATCCAAGCTTATCGACATACATCACATAAGATTTTATTTATCAAAAACATCATTTTTATTTCAAGAAATCATCTTTATATTGATCATAATTGATTGGTATCAAAAATTGGATTTAAGAGCTCAAAAAATAGTATTTTTCAGAAAAGTTTTCGGATCAATAAGCTCGGGGGATCGATCCACCCCTGGTGATTGATCACCCGAAGAATTCTGTCTACTGTTCATCGTCTTCTTGTTTGGGTCCATTTTCGAAAAGATCATTTTTAGTCACCAAACTTCAATTAAACCATATAGAAATTTTCTCCAATGTTCATAAATCACTTTGGTATCATTAGTTCGTAGTTTTAACAACAATTTCAAGGTTTGTGATTCTTGGTTCTTCAAGCATGTCAAACACAAAACTCAACCAAATGATCGTTTATGAACGTAGAAACGATCTATAAGAACATCCTTGTCACTAAATTTATTTACGGGCTTACCTTGAGCTTAAACAGAGGTTTTGGAAATTTTCTAGTGAAACTTTCGGCAATGATTTCTTCCAACTTCAGCGACCTCGGCGGCAACCAACTATTGCAGAATGCTCTCCCCACTCTCAAGATTCTAATGGGATTAATTTCAGAAAGAATGGTGAAGAAATGGGAAGGATGGAGTTTCCTTTTATAGGGAGAGCTTGGAGAAGTGACAACCAATTGCTGCATCATTTGTGATTCACAATCGCCGTAGTGGAGGAGGAGACACCGTTTGTAGATTTCTTCCCTGATTGGGACTAATTTGATCCCAGTCGGGGTATACATTTTAGTCCAACTTTCTCCGAATTAAAATCCATTTGCACAATTGCAATCATTAAATCGAACTCTATCCAATGACATAATTTTTATATTTATTTGTAATACTCTTTCTGTCATCGTATTTTTGGGTGTTTGACTTTGACAAGTTAAAATTGATTTAATTGACATTTATTCAAAAAGGTTCTCACATTTATTTCACATCATTGATTCTCATAATTTATTTCAATTAATCATTTCAAAGTTCAAATCATAAACAAATTCTTTATTTATTCTTAATTTGTGTCTGTACTCGGATTTCCAATCACGATTACACAAATAGTCAACATATTGGATTGATATTGGATATCAAGACATATTTCATTTCGGCCCAAAGCCTAACAATAATTTATTTTAATCAAAACAAATTTGTTTAATTGAATAATATTTCATTAAAAATTTTAGGGTATGTTTTGAGGCGTTACAGGTTTCGCCGCCGCATCACCAATTTCGTGGCCCCCTCCGTCATACTCCTTCACGCATCGCCACCGACAAACGCTTCCAGTGCCACTCCGCTCCAAATCAACGCGTGAGCGAGTTTAACGGGACAATTATCCCAGATTTCAATGCCACCTCATATAACGGACTATCTTTAGAATTTATTCAAATAAAATAAAAGCATACTCCCTCCGTCCCAGAGTATCGTTCACTTTTATTTTTTTTTGAAAAATGATAAATTTTGACTTTAAATTAAATAAAAATGATATTAAATACTGATAAAAAATATTTTTAATAGATTTATTATATAAAATATTATTTTATCTAATTAATATACAATATACATTTTATTTAATTTTAGTTTAATAGTTGAAAATACTCCGTAATTGATAAAAAAAATAAAAAACTGAACAAATAGAGGGACTCAGTACATATAAAGGAAAGAATCGTACATATAAAGGAAAGAATCGAGTAGTTTCTCGAGTACTTTCGTCCTTAGTTCGGTCTCTCTCCCAATTGAGCACGCGACGACACGGACAGCCACATCACCATCTCTCCCAATTCCAATTGCGAAAAAGAAAAAGAGTCTCTGGAATCCTTAGCGGAGAGATGAATGAGAGGGACCAAGAACGAAGTAAAGTCAAAATATAAAGTTAATTTTAGGATGAATGAGAGAGACTCCGATTTGAAGATCCAGTCGGGGATATGCTCTGTTTGAAATTTGAAGATGGAAATTGGAATAGGATGGATCCAAGAACGACGTAAGGTATGGCCTCTGGATCTGTTTTCATTCATGTGTTTCGAAGCTCAGATATATATAAGCACTAGTCGTTCACTCTGCTCTCTCTCTCTCTCTCTTGGTTTTCGTTTTCTTTCTTTCTTTGTTAAAGTTTTCTAATTCTCTTTGTAATCAAGACATCAAGTGCCCAGTGCCCTAAACTTGTAGCTTGTTTTCTATTATGACTTTTGAATACTTAATACATTTTTTTGCCACAAAAAATTTAGGATCCAATAAACAGTGTACGTTTCAACTCAGATTGAATTTTTGACTTTGAAGTTTGTAAGTTATGAATAAAAACTAGATGTCCTGATTAAACACCGTCCGGATCAGGGCATTGGAAAAAGCTGTCACTCCAAATGTTTTATTGTATGCTTCTCTCTGTTTGTAGGGATAATCATGCTTAGTGTCACTCTTTGAGTCCATTCCTAAAAGCAGCTTCTCTTACTAGAGAGCTTTTTGCAGATAATATTTTTTTTTATAGTTTGTTGAAGTTAATTATGCTAACCTTTTGATTTTTATTGGCAGTCTCTGTAGAACTAAATGTGTATTCTTTGAATCCCTTTTTAAAATCAACTTCTCTTACTAGAGAGTCTTTGCAACTTATATATTTTTATAGTTTGTTGAACTTAATTATGCTAAAGATTTGGTTTTTATTGGATGTCCCTGCTAAATTGGATGTGAATTGATAGCTTTGATGCAGAATGTTTGTTTTTTATATTTTGAATCCCTTTCTAAGATCATCTTATCTTTGCAACATTGTTGAAGTCAATTTTGCTAAAGATTTGATTTTTATTGGATCTCACTCTTAAACTAGATGCGAGTCAAAAGATTTGATGCTAAAGGTTTGATTTTTATTGTTTGAATCCCTTTTTAATATTGCAACTTATATTTTTTAAGATTGTTGAAGCTAATTACGCTAAAGGTTTGATTTTTATTGGATGTCGCTGTTAAATAGACGTGAATTGAACGATTTGATGCTAAAGGTTTGATTTATTATTGTTTGAATACCTTGCTAAAATCAGCTTCTCTCACTAGTTGCAACTTATATATTATTGCTTGCTGAAGTTTATTATGCTAAAGATTTGATTCTTATTGGATGTCGACATTAAACATGATGTTAATTGAACAATCTAATGCTATAAGGTTGATTTTAATTGTTTGAATCCCTTTATCCAATCAGTTTCTCTTACTAGAGACACTTTGCAACTTATATTTTATAGCCTGTTGAAGTTAATTTTGCTAAAGATTTGGTTTTTAATTGAAATCGTTGTTGAACAAGATGTGAATCGAAAGCTTTGATGCTAAAGGTTTGATTTTTATTGTTTGAATCCCTTTCTAACATCAGCTTCTCTTCCTAGTGAGTCTTTGCAACTTTGTTGAACTGAAGTATGCTAAAGATTTGATTTTTATTTGTTGTTGTTAAAGTAGATGTGAGTCGAAAAATTTAATATCGAAGGTTCGATTTTTATTGTTTGAATCCCTTTCTTATATGCAGCTTATATTTTTAAAGTTTGTTGAAGTTAATTCCTCCAAAGATTTGATTTTTATTGGATGTCGCTATTAAACTAGATGTGAATCGAAAGATTTGATGCTAAAGGTTTGATTTTATTGTTTGGATCCCTCTCTAACACCAGCTTTTTTTACGAGAGGGCCATTGCAACTTATGTTTTATACTTTTTTGAAGTTATTTATGCTTAAGATTTGATTTTTAATAGATGTCAATGTTAAACTGGATGTGACTCAAAAGATTTGTGTGGATTTTCATTGTTTGATTCCCTTAAAATTTTTGAATTTTGAATCACTATTTGAAACTCTATGTGTATAAAAAAATGTGCTTATTGAATTACGGAGTATTATATTACTGCCATAGTCAAGTTTGTTTTAGTTTTTGAAGACATTATAGGGTAAACTTTATTTGAACTACCATTTGCATTCAAAATACTCTTCTTGGCTAACATATCTATCATATGCATTATATGGCAAACTTTATTTTGAGATGTAGGGAGCATAAAACCATAGTTGATTACTTTATTTTATTAAACAAGAAACATTGTGATGTTTTTATGTTTTATACTACTTCCTCCGCTCCTAAAAGATTGCCAGAGTTTGACTTTTTTGGTCAAAAAATGACACCTTTTGACCGTAAACTATGCAAAAATATATTTAGTTATAATGTAAGTTTAATAAAATAAGGTTTATTTTAAAATATACTTTTGAAATATCATTGTTTATAATATTTAATTATTTAAACTATATATAATTCATGGTTAAATGGTGCCACAATTTGACCAAGTCAAACTTGGAAATCTTTTAGGGACGGAGGGAGTATGTTTTTAGAAAATTCTTTTAAAACCAGAAATATTTGTAAAAGATTGTTTTTACAATTAGGAGTTCCTCTTTCCCACTCTTTTTGCATGTTTGCCCAGATCCTAGATTCATGCCCCCCCCCCCCCTTCTAAATTTTAAGAACCTTTTCAAGATAGTTATTCTTGGATTTTGTTTGGTGGTTTATCAACCCAAGTAGGATTTGACTATTCGGGTTGAAACTTAGATTGCCAATCGCTTTTCTATTTAGACCAGCTTTTAATGTTCATGTTTTCCATTTTTAATATGTAGTGGTGACTATATGGTCCTGTGACACATATTAAATGGATACGTATAAATGTTCATCGGGAGAAGTACATGTAGGGAGCTGTATTTGGGAAATTCGGAGTTCGGCATAAAAATAAACAAGATGGAACTCAGTAAATAAAATTTCTACAAATTCGTCATCATACCGACAGAAACAATATATATTTATTATTTTCCTTTTGTACTTACTCAAAGTTTATTGTTTTGCTGTCGTGCTTGAAATTTATGAATTTTGAATCACTATTTGTATTGAAAATGCTCTTTAAGGAATTATAATTTGACTAAGATGATAAAGTTTGTTTTAGTTTTGGAAGTCATTATAGGGTAACTCAATTTTGAGCTAGCATTTACGTTAAAAATACTCTTCTTGACTAACTTATCTATCCTTTGCCTCATAGGTAATCCTTATTTTGAGACTTAGAGAGTGTAAAACCATAGCTGATAGCTGATATTTTACTCCTTGCCTCACCCACATATCTTCCCATGAGCCATTTCATTCATCCGCCATAGATCTTCATGTTTCACCTTTTAACACTTACAATATCCCTCTTTCTCTCCTCTTCTTTTCTCTCTTTGTTTTTTCTTTTCCTCTGCCATTTTCATTTCTTTCTTTTTTTCTCTCTTCCTTTCCTATTTCTTCTTCTTCTCCCCTCACTTTCTTCTTCCTCTTTTCACCCTTTTTTCTTTGTTTTCCTTTTTCTTCTTTTTTATCTTCTTTTACTAGAGTGTCTTTGCAATTTTGTTGTAGTTAATTATTCTAAAGATTGGATTTGTATTGGATGTCACTGTTAAACTAGATGTGAGTCAAAAGATTTGATGCCAAAACGTTTGATTTTTATTGTTTGAATCCCTATTAAAATTGTTACTTATATCTTTCAAGTTTGTTGAAGTTAATTACGCTAAAGATTTGATTTTTATTGGATGTCACTTTTAAACTAGATGTGAGTTGAAAGACTTGATACCAAAGGTTTGATTTTTATTGTTTGAATCCCTTTCTAAAATTGCTGCTTATATTTTTAAAGTCTGTTGAAGTTAATTACGCTAAAGATTTGATTTTTATTGGATGCCGCTACTTAACTAGATGCGAATCCGACGATTTGAGGCCAAAGGTTTGATGTTAATTGTGTGAATCCCTTTCTAATATCAGCTTCGGTTACTAGAAGGTAATTGCAACTTATATTTTATAGTTTATTGAAGTTAGTTATGCTAAAGATTTGATTATTATTGGGCGTCAATGTTAAAATGGATGTTTACCGAAAGATCTGGGTTGATTTTATAGTTTGAATCCCTTTCTAGAATTAGCTTCTCTTACTAGAGTCTTTGCAATTTATATTTTTTAGTTGACATTAATTATTCTAAAGATTTGGTTTTTATTGGATGTAGCTGTTAAACTAGATGCAAATTGAAAGTTTTGATTCTAAAGTTTTTATTTTTATTTTTTGAATCCCTTTCTAATATCATCTTCTTTTACTAGAGTGTCTTTGCAACTTTGTTGAAGTTAATTATGCTAAAGATTGGATTTTTTTGGGATGTCTCTATAAAACTAGATGTGAGTCGAAAGATTTGATGCTAAAAGGTTTAATTTTCTTGGTTATTCATTAACTAAAGTGCAGGGCTTTAAATAGCCAAAAACAATCAGGAAAAATATCTAAAAAAGAGCTGTTGTAACTGCTCCTAAATAATAGGCCTCTAACCAACAGCCCACTAACCACTAACAACCCCTAACTTCTAGCTAACAACTAGGAGATTGTTAAAGACAAAAGACTAATTCAAATAAAGACTAATTTAAACCATCAGAATAAATAAATTATTCAACATCCCCACAGCCTGGACCGACCATGATCACTTTCTAACACCACCCCTTGATCATGGTCCCTTCACACCAACTCTCTCTCTGAAAAAGTCATGCTTAGCTTGGTTGAGTGCTTTAGTGAATAAGTCTGCATCTTGAGCTCCACTTCCACAAAATACGGGCCTGATCACACCATCACTCACCAACTTTTTAATGAAGTGGTGCTGCACCTCAATATGCTTCGTTCGGGCATGGAATACTGGATTTCTGATCATGGCTATTGCAGACCTATTATCACACCATAGGTCTGTAGCCTCCCTTTGAACACAATCCATATCACTCAGCAATTTCCTCAACCACACAATCTGTTTAGCTGCAGCACCGGCAGCAACATACTCTACTTCTGTTGAAGATAAAGCTATGCAATCCTGCTTCATAGAACTCCATGTAATAGCTCCAGACCCAAGGCTGAAAACTGAGCCTGATGTACTCGTCCAAACTTCCAGCCCAATCACTGTCACAGTAGCCCCTTAGTCTGAAGTCCTCAACTCTCTCATACCACAAGCCATGAGTTAGTGTGTAGTTCACATATTTCATGATTCTCCTTGCAGCTCCAAAATGAATTTTGGAAGGAGAATGCATGAACCTTGAGACCAAACTAACACTAAAAGAAATATCAGGCCTGGTATGAGTGAGATAGTTTAGGCCGCGCACCATGCTCCTATACTCTGTCTCGTTTGCCAAGTCTGCTCCATCTTCTCTTCTTAGCTTCTCATTGGTGTTCATAGGGGTCTTTGACACATCAGATTCCCCTATCTTGAACCTCTGAGTAGCTCCTTTGCATACTTTTGTTGGTGAAGAAAGATCCCATCTTTGTCTTGCCTTATCTCCAAACCTAGGAAATAGCTCAGCTTGCCAAGGTCAGTCATCTCAAACTCTTGCATCATCCTCTTCTTGAAATCTGCTAACATGACTTGAGAAGAGCTTAGGTAGATGATGTCATCTACATAGACACACACAATCAGGAAATCTTTAGCTTCACCTTTCTTCATGTAGAGAGTGGGTTCATTCTCACTTCTTCTGAACTGATTTTGAAGAAAGAATGAATCCAGCCTCTCATACCATGCTCGAGGGGCTTGTTTAAGCCCATATAGAGCCTTCAGAAGCCTGTAAACCTTGCTCTCCTCTCCTTCACATAGCCCTTTGGTTGCTCAACAAATACCTCTTCTTGCAACTCTCCATTCAAAAAGGCTGACTTAACATCCAATTGATAAATGCTAAGTCCCCATTGTGCTGCCAAGGCCAAAACAGTCCTGTTTCAAATCTGACCACAGGAGAAAAAGTCTCCTCATAGTCAATTCCCTCCTTTTGTGCATAGCCCTTCACCACCAACCTTGCCTTATATTTGTTTATTGAACCATCAACATTGTACTTGGTTCGATAAACCCACTTAAGGCCAATTGGTTCTTTACCCTCGGGCAAATCAGTTAGGACCCAAGTTTGGTTCCTAATGATTGCTCCCATTTCAGCATCCATAGCCTTCTTCCACTCCTCCTTCCTGATTGCCTCCTCAAAGCTCTGAGGCTCACTGCATATTAAGGCAAAACCACATTCCTCCTGTTCTGCTCTGTCATACACTTCAGCTACCTCTCTGATTCTGTGGTCTGGAACAGGGTTTGGTGAAGAGTCATACCCTGCATAAGGCACTAGGCACTGGAGACAAACCGGGTGAGGGTGAACTTGAGCTTGAACTTGGGCTGCCTTGACTCTGGGGTGTAAGAGATCCATTTGACCCATTTGAAAGGTTTGATTGGGCTGGAACCTATTCCAGTGAGTCTTCTCCATTGCTCAAAAAGATAGGCCTGTCATGGTAAGTGCCAACATTTCCCCAGTCCCATCTAGCCTCTTCATGAAATATGACATTCCTACTTACAATAATCTTCCTACTAGTTGGATTAAAGAGCCTATATGCCTTAGACTCTAGAGAATAACCAATGAAAATACATTTTTCAGCCTTGCTGTCCAACTTAGTTCTAATAGGAGTTAGAGTGTAGGAAATACAACCAAATACTCTAAGATGGCTTACATTGGGTTTCTTCTTCCTCCATGCTTCAAAAGGAGTCTTGTTGTGCACGGTTCTGGTGGGAGATAAGTTGAGCACATACACGGCAGTGGCAACTGCTTCTCCCCACAAATAGGTAGGCAACCCTTTTGCTTGCAACATACTCCTTGCAAGCTGCACCACAGTCCTATTCTTCCTTTCCGAGACACCATTTTGCTTTGGTGTATGGGGGGCAGTGAGTTCCCTTCTTATCCCTCCTTTCTCACAAAAGCTCACAAACTCTTGTGAGAGGAACTCCCCCCCTCTGTCAGTCCTTAAGGCCTTAATCTTCAACCCTGTTTGGTTTTCAACCAGGGCCTTAAAGATGGTAAACTTCTCAAAAGCCTCTGATTTGGCTTTCAAGAAGTAAACCCAACTGAACCTACTCTTGTCATCTGTCAAAAGGAAGAAATACCTGCTGCCTCCTAGTGATATGGTTTTCATAGGCCCACACAAGTCTGCATGGATGAGCTCTAGGCACTCCTTAGCCCTCCATTCACTTTCCGCTGGAAAGGCCTCTTTGACTGCTTCCCTTGGACACAAGCCTCGCAAAAACTGAGGTCACCAATCTGACCCAAACCATAAACCATTTCTTTTGCCTTCAGCAGCTTCAACCCTTGTACTCCTAGGTGACCATATCTCAAGTGCCACAGATCAGCTTCTTGCACCTTGCTTGCTACCAAAGCTCTTTCTACTGCTGGATTTAGATCAAGTGCAAACATCTTATTGCTTGCCATCTTGACCCTTATCACCACTTCACTTGACTTGTCTCTGATAACACATTCATTCTTCTCAAATGTGACTGAATACCCATTTGTCACCAATTGGCCAACACTTAACAGGTTGTGTGCCAATTTAGGGACAAATTGGACATCATGGATGGCCTTTTGCTTGCCTCCTTCTCCTACCACTGAGATGATCCCCTTTCCTTCAACAGTGAGTTTCTCACCATTTCCAATCCTCACCAAGCCTTTCTTGGACTCATCAAGCTGCTTGAAAAGACCTTTGGCACAAGACATGTGGTTTGAGCACCCACTGTCAAGGTACCAAATACAAGTGTTGTTGATTTGCTTTCCTTCACTCTTAGCCAGGAAGAGACTCTCTTCTTGTTGAGCAAAGTTGGAGTTCTCACCCTTCTTTTCTTCATCTGCTTCCTTCTTCCAACATTGAGCTTCCTTGTGGCCCGGTTTCTTGTAATAGAAACACTTAAAGTTCCTGGACTGGTAAGAATGTTGCTCCTTATTCTCACCAGATTGCCCTCTACCTCTGCCTCTGCCACGGAAACTACCCCTGCAGCCTCTGCCTCTTCCACGAGTGGCTTGTTGCTTCTCAGCCTTGGCTTGAAAAGCCTTCTCTTCCTTCTTATCTTCACCCCTGAACTGCATTCTTTCACCATGTACGTGTAGAGACCCTACCAAATCATCAAAGGTATAGGTCTCTAGGTCCTTGGGACTCCTCAGTAGTTGTGACAACATGATCAAAGCGCTTGGTCATGCTTCTGAGCACCTTACTCACAACTTGTGAGTCGTTTACATCCTCTCCATATGACCTCATCTTTTGCACAATGCCGGTAACCCTTGAGAGGTAATCTTCCACACTTTCATCCTCCTTCATCATGGCCGTCTCGTACTCCCTCCTTAGGGACTGCAACTTGACCAGGATTGTCCTCTTATCTCCACGATACTCTTGCTTTAGAGTATCCCACACCTGCTTTGACGTCATGGCTGATGCTATCCTTGGGAAGATGGTGTCATCCAAAGCCTGTTGGATGATGAAAAGGGCCTTGGCGTCCTTCTTCCTCTTTTCCCTCAAGGTAGCATCTCCTTCACCTCCACCTTCTGGCTCGGTGTACCCTTGTTCCACAAGAGTCACTCTTGTGACTTAAACAAGGTCACCATCTTCAAGCTCCAGAAATGATAATTGTCTCCTTTGAAGATGGGCCAGCTGCGGCATCCCATTTCCAGATCCGTTTCCATCCATTTTCTCTCAAACTAGTGTTTAGAGGATCTTTAGCTCTCACCTCACACCCAAGAACAACCCAGAACTCTCAAAAACTGAGATGCTTTGATACCAAATGTTGAGTTTTGGATCAGGAAATTAACAGATTTTTAGCCTAGATTTAGATGATAAGAGAGGAAGAGAGTTGGAGAATTTTCTTGGTTATTCATTAACTAAAGTGCAGGGCTTTAAATAGCCAAAAACAATCAGGAAAAATATCTAAAAAAGAGCTGTTGTAACTGCTCCTAAATAATAGGCCACTAACCAACATCCCACTAACAACTAACAACCCCTAACTTCTAGCTAACAACTAGGAGATTGTTAAAGACAAAAGACTAATTCAAATAAAGACTAATTTAAACCATCAGAATAAATAAATTATTCAACATCCCCACAGCTTGGACCGACCATGATCACTTTCTAACAGACAATGTTTGTTACCCCTGACGTCCCTTGAACCTCAAATGGCAGAGCCGCGAGCTTTGTCCAGTGTTTAGTCAAGTGTCACCCCCTAAAATCAATATAAAAGAAGGATTATTGTTTATAGACATGAACACCTTGCTAGTACAAATATTTCACGAGTGATATACCTCCGGAATCCAAAAGAACCTAAATAGAGACTTCCCTTTATTGCTCGAACATCTTAACACTTTTCCAAACCCTTGGTCACACCATTTCTTCCCATGGGAGTTTCTTATGGTGAAGTAATTCTCCCCTCTTTCGGTAGTACCATAACCTACTATAATCACCGCATGCATTTCGGCCTCTTGAGATTCAGTTTTCTTTTGTGAAGCTCTTGGTGTTTGTTCCCCTTTGTAGATATCCTATACACAAAGTATCTTTAGAGTTAATTGTCTATTTTCTTTTTAAACCGATACATTTTAATTTTTATATCTCACCTCTTTCTTCAATTCAAAAAACTCTTTTGATACGTCCATGACACCAACAACTGGACCTGTTTGTAGCTCTTCTATTATTGACTTTTCATCATGGCCCTTGATGGTGTGGACACTTCCAATTCTTAGTGTCTAAATGATAAGAAGAGAAAATAGAGGCTCTAAGAAAGCAAAAAGAAATCTAATTTGTCATAAATTAACCAAAAAATAAAGATGTTGATTAGGTGGGATTTGGGCTCCCAATAGATGATCTTTTGAGCTTTTGGAAGAAATGATAAATTTGAATGCTGACTAGTTTTTTTAAAAACTACCCATTACCTTGGTCTTCTTCTTGTTTGATTTGTTTTTGTAGTCTTTTTCCAAACAAACTCCTTCGCTCTGAAGCCACTTCTCTGGTTGTTTAAACGACGACATATCATCTCTGCCTTTATAAATGTTCTTAATCATATCTTGGACTGAAAATACTTGTGTTTCACATTCTCTTTGAGTTATATTGTATCTTCCTTCGCAAGTTCCAACTGTTGCGTGTGCAACACATGTGTCTGCTTTGAAAAATGCAAAGTTGAACATTACTATTATAATTAAAAGACACTTGAAAATAAGTGGAAGAACATGAGGCATATGACTATAGATACAATTCATGAATGACTTTATTTTCTTCAGTTCTAATACCCATTACTGTTCCTGCCCACAACTTAATCCTACTAATGGTTCACGACATTTTATTAATTTGTTGATATACAATTTAATTGTAGTGGGAGGATTTCCTGTGCAGTTGTACAATCTTATTTTTTGAAACGGTCATGTGTCTGTTAGATTTTGATTTGCTTTAAAGCTTACAGTGGTGCTGTTATATTTTAAAACTGAATAATCCTACTAATGGTTCACGAACATGAGGCGCATTCTAAGGCACCGGTAGAATTTCTAGTATATCTACATTAGTGTGTGTGTGTGTGTGTGTGTATATATAATTTTGAAAAGCATAATAAAGGTTAAAGAAACAAATGTTTAAAAAACAGAATAATATAAAAACAGAGAACAATATGTATAAAAAAACCAATGAAAAACAGAGAAGGACTTGCCCAGTAGAAAGAAGAGAAACCAGCGAGAGGAAACATATCGTAAGGAAGAGAGCCAACTTGCTTCTGCCACTTGCCCAGTAGGTGTGCCGGTTTGGAGAAGGGGGCTTTTCATTTACAAAACATTTTTTAATAGTAATTGGTTTTTAACAAATGAAATTTAAACGACTTTCTCAAAACACAACTAATTATGAAAGTTGGCTTCTAACAATATAATTGTTTAAAAGGTGGCTTTCCAAAGTACATCTTAATGTAACAGTTGATTTTTTAAACCAAACATAATTGAAGAAGATTTTTTTTAAAACAAATTGGAGTACCTTTTTACAACTCTATTATTATGTTGCCTGGATCAAAGTAATTCTCTGCTTCCATTTTCTTTGTATTGTAGTTCTCTAGAGCCTAGATGCAATCCCTCCCTCCCCCTTCTAAATTTTAAGTGCCTTGTAAGATTTTCATTCCAGGATTTTGTTTTGGTGGATTATCAAAATATTTAGGGTTTGACAATGTGGGTTGAGATTCAGTAGTTCTCCATATAGTTAGCTTTTAATGAATGTGGTTAAAATTTCCGTTCTAAAGGCTGTGTTTCGTAGCCATATTTGGCTTATATGTCTTATCCACATATTTTAAATACTCCCTCCATCCCCCTGTATTTGTCCACTTTCATTTTTACACACCATCCAATGCACTTCTTTAATGCACTTCTTTAATTCATTTTATCTTGTAATTTGTATATTAAAAAATTATAAAAATTATATATTAATAATCTATATGTTAAGACAAACCAAACAAGATCACACATGACTATATTTAGACTTACACATTGAGAGAATTTGATGAGTCAAAGTACTAAGATGAACAGTTCTAAAAGTCAAATGTGGACAAATACAGGGGGACGGAGGGAGTATGTAGCTTATGACTAATTTGTCCGAAGTTGAGATTACCAAACACATTTTTGTCTAGTGTCTACGGTGTAAACCAACAAAAGAAAAAAAAAGAGATTTTGGACTTCGGTTTAGCGTCGTATTGTTTCTTTATTGAGTGCATTTCTTCTAATTCCTATAGTAAGTGGGACGACTATTGTTTGGAGCATTCCATAAGGCATCACTACATTTGTTATGTGGTGCTTCTTTCAGTCCATTACAAGGCTTGTACCGTTCCTGCACACAACATAATGGCTTACACCGTTCCTGCACACAGCATAATGGCTTATACCATTCCTTCTCACAACAATGTCACTATTGGTTTATGAGGTTTTGTAAATTTGTCAAAATACAGTTTGCTAATAGTGGGTATATGTCACGTGCAGTTGTATGGACTTATTTTCTAAAAAAGGTCATGTGTTTTTCAGAATTTTATTTCTTTTAAAGATTACAATGGTGCTCTTATATTTTTAAATGGAAGATCAAATGCCACGTGCACTTAGGGATCAAATGAAGTCAGGTTTGTTTCAAAAGACATGAATTTCATACAAGTGGATAATGTAGATAGAACATGATTCGCTTGCAATATTATGCCCGCAAAATTTCTTTTTCAGATGCTCTCAGTCTTAATGTCCATAATTTGTCAACGCTTTTTCTCTAGTTCTGTTATTTGAAAAAAACAAATAACCCCCTCACCCCACAGATGTGCCCAATCTATGAAGTTTCTTTTTTATATCGCTCACTCTTTATTTGTTTGTTGTTAATGCTGATCCCATGTACTCCGTATTTCTTATGTCTTTTCCATTGTTGTCCCTATGCGAAAAGTTTGTCCCCTGACACCATGTAATGTATATGTATATGTGTTCACAGGGAGAAGTGCATGTTGTGGGCTTTATTTGGAGTTTTTTGAGTCCAACACACAAGGAAAAACACAAGATCTCAAAATGGGTAGAACCAACAGAATAGAACTCGGTCAATAAAATATTTACAAATACTCCTTAATACAATATCAACATTATATCACACGAAATATTCTATCCCCTTCGTACTAACCTGAAGTTTTTTGTTTTACCTTTGTGCTTAAAGTTTAAGAATTTTAAACCACTATTTTCTTTAAAAATCCTCTTATTGAGTTATAGTTTGGCTAACATAATTAAGTTTTTTTTAAGTTTTGGAAGACATTATTGGGTAAACTTTATTTTGAACTACGATTTTCATTAGAAGTACTATTCTTGACTAACATATCTTTTCTTTGCTGTATAGGGTAATCTTTATTGAGAGTATAAAACCATAGTGGATTATTTTATTAAAGAAGAGAAATTGTGACATTTTAATGTTTTATACTTGTTTTTTGGGTATTTCCTTTTCAAATATATTTTTATGAAACAATTTTCAATGTTTGACTTTTCATTTACAAAGCAAAATTTTACAGTAATTGTTTTTTAACAAATGCACTCAAATGACTTTCTCAAAATGCAACTAAATATGGAAGTTGGCTTTTGAGTGAAATAATTGTTTAAAAGGTGGCTTTCCAAATCAGATCTTATTATAAAAACCAATTTTCAAGACAAACATTTTGCAGAAGAATATTTCTACAATTATGAGTACTTTTTCCAACTCTATTATCATGTTACCCTAGATCAGGGAAGCTTCCCAGGTAGTTCTCTAGACTTAGATACATGCCCTCCCCCCTTTAAATTTTAAGAACTTTTTGAATATTCTCATATTTTAATTATGTACTCTGTCTGAGATTATGTTGGCTGTTTATTATACATGGTCAAACATTATTTATTTTCTTTCCCTATTTTTGTTGCTCATTTGATTATATAGTATAGTCTTGTCACCTCTTGTTTCGTAAGGCTTTTGATGTAGTTTTTTAATATGTAAATATTTTTTAATACTGCTCCAATTCTCAAATAAATTGTATTGAAAAATATTCCTTTAAATATTGTAAACCAAAACAAGCGATTTAAATTGAGACAGAGGGAGTAGCTTTTAACTAGACTGAAATTGACGTTAATTTTTGTCTTTTGTATAAAAAAAAGAAAAAAAACAAATAATGGACTTTGGTTTAGTGTCACATTGGTTCTTTACTCAGTGCATTTTTTCACCTTCCTATGTGGGAAGTTTGACTGACGATTATTGTTCGTAGCATTGCATAAGGCATCGCTAGCCCGTTCATTTGTTAGTATATATTATTCCCGCACACAACCTAATGGCTTATAGCGTTTCTGCACGCAAGTTAATGCTCTTATTGGTTCATGACTTTTTTTAACTTTTCAAAATACAGTTTGATAATAGTGGGAGGATGCCTTGTGCAGTTGTACGAACTTATTTTCTAAAAGGGTCATGTGTATGCCAGATTTTTATTTGTTTTAAGCATCAGTGCATCACAATGGTGCTCTTACTTTTTGGAACAGATTATCAAATGCCATGTGTACTTAGGGACCAAATAGAGACATCTGTTTCAAAACACATGATTTTTGTACATGTAGATAATGTAGAAAAAACATGATTGGCTTGGCTTGTAATGTTACACCTACAAAATTTATTTTTCAGATGTTCTCTGTTTTATTGTCCATAACTTGTCAACCTTTTTCTCTAGTTCTGTTATTTGAAGAAATAACCCCTTGCGAGGCCTCCGTGGTGCTCAATCATAATTTTGATGAAGTTTCTTTTTAATATTGCTCATTCTTTATTTGTTTCTTGTGAATTTCGATCCCTTGTATTTCTTCTATCATTTCCATTGTTGTCCTTATGCAAAAAGTTTCTTTCCTCTGACAACATGAAATGGATATGTTTATATGTTCACAGGGAATGCATGTAGTGAGAGCTTTATTTGGAGAATTTTGAGTCCAGGTCAAAAAATAGGCAAGATCTCAAAATGGGTAGCTTTCCTTTCTTTTTCTTCCTATTTTAGTTCTCTTGAGCCTAGATTCATTCTCTTCCCCCTCTGAATTTTAAGAACCTTTTTAAGATTCTCATTCTAGGATTTTGTATGGTGGTTTATCAAGACAAAGTAGGATTTGACTATTTGGGTTGAAACTTAGATTGCCAATCGCTTTTCTCTTTTGACAACTTTTACACAATGTTTGGTTCAAGGAATTCGGAAGGAAAAGAAAAAAGAAAATGATTTTCTCTCATTTTCCTCCCCAAAATGGGAGGAATTTGATTTTCCTTCCCTTTTGCACATTTTTCCTTCTCATTTTCTTTTCCATCAACTTTTCTTTTCTTTTCCTCTCTAACCAAACAAAAAACACTGTTTTCCATCTCAGACTCTTTTCTTTTCCCTTTCAAATTCCTTGAACCAAACAGTGTTTTAATGTTCAAGTTTGCCATTCTAAAGATTTATTTGGTAGCCATAATTGTCCTATTTTGCTAATGTTCATATTTTCATTATTTAGCTTTTGACTATTTTGGCTGAAATTGAGGCTACCAAACTCATTTTTGTATAATGTCTAAAACAACAAGAGAAAACAAATTTTGGACTTTGGTTTAGCATTTTGAAACTAGAAACAATTGTTTTATAACTTGTATTTTTTAAAAACCATTTTCTATGTTCGGCTTTTCATTTACAAAACATCTTTTAATAGTAATTGGTTTTTAACAAATGAAATTTAAATGACTTTCTCAAAACACAACTAATTATGAAAGTTGGCTTCTTACAAATTATTTGTTTAATAGGTGGCTTTCCAAAGTATATCTTAATATAACAGTTGGTTTTTTAAACCAAACATAATTGTAGTTTTTTTTACAAATAGGAGTACCTTTTTACAACTCTATTATTATGTTGCCTGGATCAAAGTAAACCAGTGCTTCTATTTTCTTTGTATTGTAGTTCTCTAGACCCTAGATGCAATCCTCCCCATCCCCCCTTTAAATTTTAAGTACCTTTTCAAGATTCTCATTCCAGGATTTGTTTGGTGGATTATCAACATAAGTAGGGTTTGACTATTTGGGTTGAGATTGAGACTGCCAATCAATCTCCATTTAGTTAGCTTTTAATGAATATGTTAAAGATTTCCGTTCTAAAGGCTGTGTTTCGCAGCCATAATTGGCTTATATGTCTTATCCACATATTTTAAATATATAGCTTATGACTAATTTGTCCGAAGTTGAGGTTACCAAACACATTTTTGTCTAGTTTCTACGGTGTAAAAGAACAAAAGAAAAAAGAGATTTTGGACTTTGGTTTAGCGTCATATTGTTTCTTTATTGGGTGCATTTTTTCTAATTCCTATATAGTAAGTGTGACGACCATTGTTTGGAGCATTCCATAAGGCGTCACTACTCCATTTGTTATGTGGTGCGTCTTTTAGTTCATTAGAAGGCTTATACCGTTCCTGCACAACATAATGGCTTATACTGTTCCTGCACACAACATAATGGCTTATAGTATTCCTTCTCACAACAATGTCACTATTGGTTCATTAGGTTTTGTAAATTTGTCGAAATACAGTTTGCTAATTGTGGGTGTATGTCACGTGCAGTTGTATGGACTTATTTACTAAAAAAGGTTGTGTGTTTTTCAGAATTTTATTTCTTTTAAAGATTACTATGGGATCAAATGCCGCGTGCACTTAGGGATCAAATATAGTCAAGTTTGTTTCGTCGGACATGAATTTCATACAAGTAGATATTGTAGATAGAACATGATTCACTTGCAATATTATGCCTGCAAAATATCTTTTTTCATATTGTTAAATATATTCTTACTATATTTATTATATGTATATTGGTAGCTACCATAATTGTATAGGATGTATTAATTATTGTTTCCTATTATGATTAGGAAACTCTTATATATAAACCCATATAATCCTTCATTGTTAATTATTGAAATTTAGCTATTCAACATGGTATCGGAGCCCTAATCCTCGGCTTCCATCTCCCCCTTCGGCCAACCCTACCCCTTCGGCCCTCTCTCGGCCACCCTCCTCCGCCGGATCTCTCTTCACCGACAAACATGGCTGATGACTCTTCTGTCTCTTGGCAAAAACAACTCCTCCTTTGACAATCCCCCCAGCTCTCCCCATCTAGCCTTCACCACCATATCAAATATCAAACTACATATTCTTGTGCTACTTAGCCTCTCAGAACCAAATTACAAAGTGGAGCACGCTCTTTCAACTTCTTGTTCCCAGATTCAATCTCAAAGGTTTCATCGATGCACTACTATTGCGTCCTCCGCAGATGATACTGAATGGTACCAATTCGATGCTCTTCTTCAAGGGTGGTTTTTATTTACAATCAACGACGAGGTATCTGATCTCGTCCTTACTAGCAATCCTTCCGCTCATGCTCTCTGAAAGGCGATCTACAACCTCTTCCATGACAACAAACCTGCACGAGCGATGCTGGAGCTTCGCTTCCGCACAATGGTGAAAGGCAACCAATCCATTACAGAGTATTGTCGGCTTCTCAAAAACTTATCGGAGTACCTTGATGATGTGGACGCCTTCGTGACCAAGCAGGCCCTCGTTCTGCAAATGCTTCAGGGACTGCCGCATGACATCTGGTCTCAGGTCCAATTCCTACAATATTAGAATCCCTTCCCTACCTTCCTCGAAGCACGGTCCGCTTTGCTCCTCGTCGAACAACAACAGAACGATGCCCTCCACAACACTGGATTGTCGTCCACTGCCCTCCTCAGAGCTCTGACGACGGCGCACAGCAGCACCGATCTAGAGGCCAAAACCAGAGCGAGTACGGTGGAAGAACCGGGGCACCGGCGATGGCTACGGACATGGCGGCGGCAACCAGCGTCAACCCTCGAGCTCAGCCTGGCAATTCCCCTCCCCCACTCTGGGCGCTTGACCGTGCCCCTGTTCACCCTACCCTCTGGCCCGAGTTTACACCACCCACTACCCACATCCCCATGCATCGGGCCCATATTACCAAACCCCCAGCCCATTCCCTCCACTTCCCAGCCCATACCCCATCCCCAAGCCCTATCCAC
Source organism: Cuscuta campestris (assembly GCA_900332095.2). Lineage (NCBI taxonomy): Eukaryota > Viridiplantae > Streptophyta > Magnoliopsida > Solanales > Convolvulaceae > Cuscuta > Cuscuta campestris. The sequence continues at coordinate 215,119 of OOIL02000115.1, forward strand.
CCCCTGATCCCATACACCATCCCACAATCCCCCACCCCCATCAATTCACCAACCCCCCTCCCCTACCGCCCTAGCGCATAGCCTCGAACACCTCACCCTCAATCACCACCCCACATGGCTTATGGATACCGGAGCCTCGCACCACCGCTAACTCAGGTACTTTATCTCATGTATTTCCTTCAAGTATTTATTCACCTTCGCATATTATTGTCGGTAACAGTTCCAAAGCTAGTACTACAGGTTATGGTAATGGGAATCTTCCTACACCCCCCAAACTCTCAAACATGTCCTTATTTCCCCCATATTATTCATAACCTTATCTTTGTTCGTCAATTCACCCGTGACAATAACTGTACTATTGAATTTGACTCATGTGGTTTCTCTGTGAAGGACAAACTGACGAGAGCCGTGATTCATCGATCCAATAGTGCCAATCATCTCTATCCACTATCTCCAGCCCCCTGCACATCTTCATCTGGCTCAAGGCGATCTTCCCACCTGGCATCATCGACTTGGACATCCAAGCCCTGCAGTTCTCCATGGTGTTTCTCCTTTCTTAAATAGTTTACCTAAATCTAAACTAGAACATTTATGTCATGTATGTCAATTAGGCAAACATGTTCGCCTACCTTTTCAAGTGTCCAGTCGTGTATCAACTTTTCCTTTTCAATTAATGCATACAGACTTATGGCAATCGCCTGTCCCTAGTATGACTAGTTTTAAATTTTACATGTTTTACTTGATGATTTTTCTCATTATTTATGGATATTCCCCCTACGCCACAAATCTGATGCCTACTCCCATCTTGTTAAATTTTATTCCCTTGTTCAAAATAAATTCAACACAACCATAAAATCAGTCTAATGTGACAATGGCACAGAATATAGAAACAACCCCTAGCCACATTTTTTGAGTCTTTAGGTATCCTCTTTTGCTTTTCTTGCCCATACACGAGCCAATAAAATGGCTGCGCGGAATGCACGATTCGTACTCTAAACAATACCGTTTGCACCCTCCTCTTCCAGGCCAACCTCCCCCCTCAATTTTGGGTAGAAGCCCTTCACATGGCCACACATCTTTTCAATATCCTACCCACCACCGCTCTTGACAATTGCACACCCCATGAAGCTTTATTCGGCACCGCCCAACCCTACACACACTTATGCATCTTCGGTTGCCTCTGCTAACCTAACCTATCTGCCACTGCCCCATACAAACTAGCCCTGCGTTCCGCTCGGTGCATTTTCCTTGGCTATCCTGCGGCTCAACGTGGCTACAGTTGTCTGGACCTCACCACCCACAAAATCATCGTCTCCCGCCATGTCACATTCGATGAGTCGTGTTTCCCTTATGCATCCCCCCAGTCTCTCTCCAATTATGATTTCCTAGACGCCGTGGAGGACGACATTCCCCCTCACCACTATCATCTCCTAAGCCAACCCTCCCTGTCCACCTGCCCCCCAACTACACACTACCCCACCAATCACCCCCACTATTGCCCAC